>PVIA01005696.1:0-110393 GCA_004024845.1 Tonatia bakeri
GGTCTTGGGCTGGACTTCAAAGAAATCCCTATAGACAGGCTGGCGGGTGAGGACACCTACCCACACACTTTACTAGCAAGAAACTGTCAAATAACATGGTAAGATGATCGATTACATACATGATGGCTTTTCTGGCTGATGAAATACCAAGCAAACCATGCTCTTAAAATACATGCCTGGAAAAATAGAGAGGAAGAGACACAATGATGTTTAGCCATTGTTAATGTGGTTTGGGCTTTAATTTCTTCTTTACGCGGTTCTGATTATGCTGAAATTGCTAGAATATGTGTGCTGTCATGTTTTAATAAGAAAAAAGGCTCTGGAAATAAAATGAAACAAAAATTATTCTCTGCCCACTGTTACGTAGGAGCTATTTCCTGAATATGTCACCTGGTGGGTCCAAGGGCCTTTCTGATACTGAGGGGCTCAGTGTACAACTAACTATACCTATTATCACTGACACAGCCAGCAGATTCATGACCATTTTAAATGGGCAAGGCATTAAAGAAAAGCTACTTTCACACACGCTATCTCCGTTGTCCCTTAGGACCACCCCTGGGTAAATATGATTCTCATTTTGGCGGATGAGGAAACTGAGGCTCTAAAAAGTTAAGTAAACAGGACGTCTAGGAAGCATGGCAGACCCCAGTGCTTGGCTGGAACATGTAACCCTAAGCCACCTTCTTCCCTAATGCAATTGTAGGCCTGAGCTTAGTAAGAGGTGTGCAGGGAAAGAGAGTTTTAGTGCAATTCTAGCCACAATGCAAGAGTCTTTGTAACACAGACTATAGTTCACTGTGTTTTTGTATTTGCTCTATAATGTCTGAAAAACATGATATAGTTAGCTTACGTGACGCTGAAGACAAGTTCATGAACACAAAGTGGGGGGAAAATCTGGGAGTATCTGCACACTCAGGAATGTTGCTAACTCGTCTGCCTCACATCAGAACACTACTTAGAAATGTGCAAAAATACCGCAGAAATGTGGGCCGGCTTCACTAGCACAGAACACCCGGATGGTAAAACTTCACTTTATTTATCTGACAATGCAATCCCAGGAGGCCAAAAATCACTACCAAGTTCAAACAAAGCAGAGAATTAACATTACAGATTTTCAGTGGGTTCCACATCCTACTGGTTTTATCCCACTACATTAAGACAAGCACATGTCTGCCAAGGCAAAGAAACAACATATACTGAACCAACTACACAAAGACCTCGTTGTTGCAACATAAACCAGGGTTAGGATAATATTTTCACAGCTTTACGGTTGTGGGAATGAAATGGAATTTTGGGAGATGGAGGTAGAGGTGGCGGAGAGGGAGGGGGCGGTTAGGAGACAGAGGCCTACATGTTCCTCACTGCCAGTGGTGAGCAAGCATCAAACCAGCACCGCGGAGCCCAGGTCCCACCCACAGAACACAGAGCGGGCAACGGAAGGGCTCCCTGGGGCACACTCCTCATAGTGTTCCTCCACGGCAATGCAGACCTCGCGTTTGTTCCTGTCTCTGCGCAACCCAAAGTTCATAATGGTGAACAGTGCCTTCGATCTTTTTTTTGAAAACAAAACAAAACAAAAAACAAAAACTAAAAAAACAACAACTGAATGCCAGAAATTGACTGTGTGTATATTACACACAACTCTTTAGTATCCATGAGATAACCTATGTCCTCAAAATATCTTTTGATACTAAGGGTTTTAATTTTGCCAGTTCTCACTCAACATTCTTTCAGAAGTTATTTTATATACATTTCTTAAACAATACACACGTTATGGAAGACATAAGAATTAATATGCAACCCCAAGGTCAGATTCTGGGACAAAAATGCACCACCCGAATCTAGTTGAGCAGTGAGCTGCATGTTACAACAGTTGCATAAAACCATCGGCTGCCCTTCCCTGGGACCCATGCGGTCAACGCCCTCGAAAATCAAGCCCAACACTGGAGTTTTCCAGCTGTTAGATGGACCCTCACAGCCACAATGGACTGAGGGACAGAGAGAAAAGCACAGAGCTGCACTGAAACTGGGCCGGGTCGGCTGGGAGGGCCGCGGGGGAGCACTGAGTTGTGGCTTTGATATGGGAGCAAGACCAGTCTCTCCTCACATGGCTTTTACGAAGGGCACTTCAGTCTCCAGCAGAAGTGAGTGTCCTTCAGTGAAAAGGCAGAGAAGTGCTTCCCTTCAGTTTATGATCCCGGAGACAGCTTGCTCCGGGTCCTGAAGGCAAATGCCGGCAGTCTGAGAAATCGAGGGACCGTCTCTGCATGCAAACGATCAAGCTGCCCACCTAGGAGTTATATCCCTGGATGAAGACCCCTCGCAAGAACCCCCAGATTCTTGGGTTTTGAAGTTCATGTGACTTTTCTCTCCTAGAAGCACTGAACGTTTTTTCCTTTGTTGAACTTCTGGAGTGGGTAAAAGGTCATCACGTTGCTTAAAAATGCAAAACAATCAACCACAGCGTGGACGGAGAAGCTGCTCAGATGCTGAGCAGTTGCGAGGTTTGCTTCTGCTGGACTTTCACGCTCTGCTTTTGTGGTTGGCGTACGGGAAGCCGAACTGAGAGATCATGATGTTGGAGTACGCCAAGGGCATGCCATCGTAGATGCTCTCGAGCTTGTTGATGCAGTAAGACCGCTGCAGGAAGTGCTCGGCTCGGTGCCACATGCCCGAGTGGACCCCCGTGCTTTCCTTTTCCAAACTGCCCATGTTCACAGGCTTCACAAACACCCCCGAAGCCTTGCCGATGTGCTTGGCAATGAGGAAGTTCATGGCAATGTCGTCGCAGTTCTGCGTCTCGTCAATCAGGGCGTGGACGGCCGCGGGCTGCCTCTGGAAGAGGTCCAGGTACTTGCTGCTGAAGAAGGAGGCTCCGATCAGCACCATGGAGTACTGGTCACCGTCCCCAAGGCCTGGGGTCTGCAGTTCAAAACCTCCGTAACTATAGATGCCTGATGAAGTGGAAACGTGCTTTCTAGGAACAAATCCTACGATTTGATCAGGAAATTGCTGAACAGGTGGAAAAAAAAACAATTAAGTGGCTATTTCTCGGAGCGGACATGGTAAAAAAGGCAATGAGTTAGTACAGGGAGAATTCAACAAACTGTCAACTTCATTTTATTCCTCATTCCATGTAACTCCGGGCAACTTCACACAACCACGTCCTGGTAAGTTTACAGGTCAAGTCCCATCCCAACCCAAACCTCTACCCTCACCCATGTGCTCCGAATCCACACATCATCTGTCACTAATAAATTCTCGTCACCAGAGTCTGGTTCTTCAAAGCTTGCCCCCAGGGAGCTGGCTGTGCAAATGCTATTTATCCCAGGAGATAAGGAGCCATGATGTGATTATTTTGAAAGACTTTTCATCCCTAAGGGGTATATGAAACTACAGACCTACAGATATGGTTTTACTGGTTTCCCATGTTGATGCCAATGTTTCTGAAAGTCACTGCTGGTTTTGGACAGTATTCTATTTTTATCCCTTTCTAGCCTGGGTGTTTCCTTTTTAAAAACACGTATGAACATGTGTGTGTGTGTGTGTGTGTGTGTAGACGTGTCAGGATGACTGAAGGAAGGAGAGCAGTAAAGCAAGAGTATTGAACGTTAAGGTGACAGTGACTAAGAAAATCAGCAAACAAAAGAAAACCAGCGAAGCATGTGAGAGAGGTAAGAACGTACAGGGTTAAAAGATTTAGTTTAATCTCACAAATAATTTGAGTTTCACTCATTCACTGAAGACAATGAACTAGAACACACACACACACACACACACACACACACACACACACTCAGGATGGGCTAAGTCCCATTTCAGGGTGTGCACGACAAGGGGTTCTGCAGAAAGTAACCTCAGCTGATCTGATCCTGTATCCCTAACTGGGCAGGTCGGGGTGCACAGTCAGGCCCCAGGCCTGTAACTCCTTTAGTGAAAGGCTGACCTTTGCCTGAAGCCAGCCCTGTCCATTGTTTCTGTGCATCTAGGTGGACCCACCTTTGAAATGGACAAAGCCACCCTTAAGAGAGCACATCTTCTTAAGTACCCTGTAATCCAGTGATTTTCAACTAGCGGGCCAAAAGAATCTTTAAAACATGCAACGTCTGACCTGAAAGAATTTTTTAAACATGCAATGACTGACCTCTTTTTTCCCTTAGGTTGTCAAATTAAAAAATGACAACAGCTAAGCCAACAACAGCCGTGAATGAATCAAAATTATACCTATTCTTTCTGTCAGATTGGCAAAAACTGTATTTCTTTGGTGTGCTGCAGAATTTTAGTAACTGGTTTGTGTGTGCCGGGAGATGACACAGGCTGAAGATGGATCACTGCTGTGACCCAGTCCCCCCACCGGCTCTGTCCCACCCTCCTCAACTCGGTCGCCCCAAAGCTGCAGACTGCCATTCCAGGAGCACTTCTCTCCGGCTGCTGAGACCTCGCTTCCCGGCCCATCCTCTGCTCGGCTCCAATGAACTGTCACGAAAATTCTCTCCAGTTTGGATATATCGACAACAGAGTTCATAGCCCAGACAGGAAACTCGGGGACCGGTAAACAAGGCACCAGGGGCCATGGAAGAGGCTGGGGTGTGGCTGGGGGGCCATGGGGTTGCTGAGGACAGGACAGCTGTGCCGTTAAGGATGAAGGCAAGGCAGGGGGCAAGGAACGAAGGCTGGGGGGCTCCGGGGAAGAGGTGCATCTGCACGGGGTAGGGGATGGCAGAAGTGTCAAGGGGAGGGGGTCTGCGGGGAGGGGGTCACAGATAGACGCCTGGTCTTGCTTGTCTCTGTGCCCACTCGGTCACACCGAGCATGCTCGGGTGGCAATGTGCTGTAGGAGTCAGATCGTCTGGGGCAGTGACTGCAATTGTTCTTGACATTTTTACAATTAAAACCTGAAATCGTATTTGTCCATCTTTAATTACGGCTTACTTATATTGCTTTAATAAACCACAGTCCACATATTTCTCCCCCCAACCACGCCCCCAAACCCCTGATGTTTTAGGGAAGTTGATTTTTTTGCCTGAAATAAAAATCTCACAGCTGGAGCACTATGTGAGAACTTTTTACGTAGCAGCTTTTATTTACAGGGCTGGAAAAAAACACGGACAGGGAAACTGCTTGCCGCTCAGTAAACAGGCACGAGGTTAAAACTGAAGTCTGTGAATGCTGGTGTGTGTGGAGTCCTGTGACTGCTCACCATTCATGTCTGATGCTGCTCGGCCCCCAGGAGCCAGCTGGGGTGGGTCACGGTCGTGCGAATGAGACCGCTCACTGCGGAGCCCAATGTCCGTGTGTCAGGCAGGGTTTGCGCACACGTGTGCAGTCTGGTTACAGGGAATGGGCGTGCGGCCTCTAACAGCCGGTGACCCCTGGCACATCCTCAGTAGGAAAGGGCTGCTCCTACAGAACAGTGGGGTAGTGAGCGGTCTGTGCCCACCTGTCCCAGCTAGGGTTTGGGGAAAAAAGAAACGAGCAAACTGCCACTTCCACGGTGCCTAGAGAATCACTGTTATTCATTTCTAAACAACAGCCTCAGAATCAGGGTTAAATTTTGTGGCTGTACTAAACGCTCCCTTCTAATGAAGGTTATATACCATGTTAACACAAAAGCACACTTCTCATCTGAGACACGCAGGCGGCCCTGAGGGAAACACCTCTGCCAACCACACAACGGGTCACATCCACTCTGTCCTCTGGAAGGCAGCTCTGGCTCCTCCCCCCAGAATCCCAAGCATCAATCAAACATGGGCACAAGACAGTATGCCCCACCAGCGGGCTTCACTGAGCACAGGAAATCGAGATGATCAAAGCACAGTGCATCTGCCTTCTAGATAAACACCGCCTCCCTGTGCTGGGCGGCTCCCACGTTCAAGTGCACTGCTCTGGTTAACTCCAGGCAGGACTTGCTGCCAACGACTTCACAAAGCATGCAGCGGCCTCACCTGCCAAACGGAGAAAGCGAAGGCAAGGTCTTGGGCACTAATTAGCATGTCGTCATCTACCATCAGCACCGCTGAAAGGAAAGGAAGAACAATTAAACCGGACGGTTTGGCAGTGAAGACACAGTGAGTAAGATACACTGGGTCTGTACAGACCCTTCCAATGGGGTATTCTCTACTAAATAAGTAAATAAGAAACACATATTCTTAGAGAGATCTGTGTAGCAGGATGTTACTTGAATTGTAATTGATTTTATAACCTCCTGAGGGGGAAATCATCACGTAGTTATCATCCATTATCATAGGAACTACTGAACCTATACATAAGTAACACTGACGTTCTTTAAAGCAAACTGGAACCTCGTGAAACTGCTATGAAAAGGAGGAAGGTGAGGGTGGCAAGCAATACGCTAGGTGTGAGCTGAGCGGCATTTCACTGCCTCCTGCGACACAACCACGGTAACTACGCCCGCTTCCTTCACATCAACGCTCCTCACTGCGCGACAGGCACGTGCTTTCCTCCCGAGGAAACTGCCTCCTGGCGCGTGGGAACTGTCCCTTCGGTTTTTCCACGCATTTGCCTGCCACTAACCTTCCCTGCTCTTTCTTCTCCGGACCCTGAGGACAAGTGGGCGGCCAGCTGGGTGCCCCGCAGCAACTCACCCTCGGTCTCCAGCTCGGGGAAGGCCTGGAGCCGGTTTCGCATCCTGTTCGCTGTCTGCGGTTTGAAGGCCACGGGCACGGGGTGCGGCCCCAGAGCGTTCCACACGTCCTCGGGGGCCTTCTCCCCCACGTTGTTCCACACCACGATCACCCTGTGCAGCCGCGGCAGCGCCTGGTAGTGGTTCAGCAGCCGCAGCAGCAGGTCCGTCCGGTTGTACGTCTGCATGACGAGAGTGAAGGCGTCCCGGACCGGCCTGCCCCGCGGCTTCGCTTCCCTCCGCAGCTCCAGCATCTTGTCGTCTCTGTTACTGGGCAGGAGGGTGGTCAGGGTCCCGGCCACCAGCAGCAAGGCGAGGATGGCCGCCAGAGGGAGGCGCGTGGCACGGAGGCCCAGCACTCTGCCGGGGAGTCTGCAGACGTGGCGACACCTGGAGGGGGAACGGAGACGAGGTGGTAGCCTTCCCACCAGTCTCCATGTTCGGTTTCTGCTTGTTCAACGAGGGGAGCGGTGCGTCTGTTTCCGCTGATTACGTTTTGGTTCTCCTGCCTCCGCCTGAGACAGCGAGGCCCACGGAGGATCCTTCCCTGCTGGCCTGCAGCCTCGGCCGCTGCAGACAGAAGATCTTCTACACCAACCGGTTAGGGTTAAGTGGTGCATTTTAAAATTTACCCTCGTTTACTACAAAAAGTTTAAAACTGAGATCGTTTTCAAATGGCATGTTTCCCTTAGCAGTACACTCATTTATCGAACAGCTTTATTGAGATATCACGGACGTATACACCGTCCATGTTTAAGGTGTACAACTGGATGTTCTGACATAAGTGTACCGCATTGCAGTGCACTAACTTCAAACGGACTTTTTGACGGCAAACTTTCGTCCTCATGAGATCACACGCAGATCCCCAATATGGGGAGCAGACAGTACCGGCAGCAGCGAACAATCACAGCGGGCCGATTACCTATCAGACCCGGCACTGTGCGCTTCGCCGGTCACGGCGTGCGCTTGTGCATTCTGCACATTACACAGATGAAAGATCCCCCAGATGGCACTTCTGCACACGTGTTAACTTACCAGTTCTTTATAGGTAGGGAGCACGCCCTTTCAGCTATTTTGGATATTGTTATTCTAGCACCTTCTACACCAGAGATTTCAACCGAGAATAATATGGCTCTCCAGCGGACATTTGGTGAAGTCTGGAGACATTTTTTTTAAAGATTTCTTGTTTATTTATTTTTAGAGAGGGGGGCAGGGAGGGAGAGAGGGCATTCTGATACCAGCCACAGTGTGGCTGAACCTCGAGGACACTGCGAAATGAGCCAGACACGAAAAAGAAGAATACTCTACGATTCCACTCATTCAAGGAAGCGAGAGTAGTCAGTTTCACAGCGACAGAAAGTGGAGAATGGCGGCTGTGAGGGACTGCGGAATGGTGACTGGGGGGTTACTTAATGGGTACAGAACTTCCGTTCTGCAGGCCAGGAAAGTTTTAGAGCTGGGTTGTTCAGTAACGTAAAGATGCTCACCACTGTTGAACTTAAAACACTTAAAAACAGTGCAGAGGGCAGACCTGTGCACTTTATCACACCCCCAACAGGGCAAAAATATACTGGCGCTTACCTCATCGTGACAGTTTCGATCCTTTTTCCTCACGGCTTCAGCAATTGATAGGAACAGACTCTCTTGATGCTATTAAGAGAAATCGAAGAATCTTCAGTGATGTTTTTGTCAATGAATAGGAATTTAAAAAAAATGCTTTTAGTGCCATTGTCCATAGGCTTCGAATTATTTCTAGAAACTAAAATTGGCTATCCTGCATTCTAAAAATTACATTTTGGCAATGAGGGAGAAAATGTCTTCCTATAGGTTGCTGCCAATACCGCGGCATTTTTGTTTTCGTGTTTCTCTTGAGTATCGAGAAGCAGAATAAGCTCAGAGCACGCCCCCCACCCCATCTCACAAGTTTACACATTTGAAACCAGAACATATATGCGCTGGAGCAAAATCTCTGAATGTATTAGTCAGTACAGATTATACTCAAATCCTAGGTTCTTAAGTGTCTGTGCTTCTGTCCTTCACCACAGCTCCTTTCCCACTAAACCTTCCCAGGGCGTTCAGTGTGAGCATCTAAAACACCACGGGACCTAAAAGAGGTTGCAGGTAAATGCCAGGGTTGAGCCCTGGCTGGTGCAACTCGGTGGACTGAGTGCTGGCCTGTGAACCAGGGGGTCGCTGGTTGGATTCCTGGTCGGGGCACATGCCTGGTTTGGGGGCCAGGTCCCCTGTGGGGGGCACCTGGGAGGCAGCCACACATTGATGTTTCTCTCCCTCTCTTTCTCCCTCCCTTCCCCTCTCTCTAAAAATAAATAAACAAAATTAAAAAATAAATAAATGCCAGGGTTGAGGACTGAGAAACGACAGACGACATCCTTCTTATTCCTAACTGCTCGTCACTCGAAGGGAGCCGGAACCCTGGCTGCAGATGACCTTCAGCCACTTAATTCTTTCTGCTCTTTCTTCTCATAACCATTATGTGTCTGAAAAACTGGTCCCCCCGCCCCACACCCCCCGCCATGTAGTCTGCATAGTTAACCTAATGCAACTAATTAGGAGATGATACAAACAGATGTTAAACATATTCAGAGTAGAAGTCCACTTATTAGTTTTAAAATGTTCATCACGATACCATATATTTTATCATCTTATACACCCGTTTAATCTTGTAGCATAGGAAGGAGTTAAGAATCTGATTGGAGACTTTAAAGATATTGCCTCTGTAATGACCACCTGAAAAGAGCTGAAGAATCACGTTTGATTTTCCAGAATCATGCTCTTGCATGATACAAGTAACCGAAAGGGCAGAAGGACGGCTTAGTGTGCATCACAGGCTCACTGAGCGCTGGAGGCCCCTCCTCCCCATACCCCGGACAGCTCTGCATGCACACTTGTGCACATCACCGTTCTAAAATTCACAACTGATTTGCCTGTCACCACCCCTGGCCCTCATGTTAGCTCCTTCTTCCATCCAGTTCCTCTGGGGGAAGAACTTGAACTTCTTTGGCTTTGT
Organism: Tonatia bakeri; assembly: GCA_004024845.1. Taxonomy (NCBI): domain Eukaryota; kingdom Metazoa; phylum Chordata; class Mammalia; order Chiroptera; family Phyllostomidae; genus Tonatia; species Tonatia bakeri. The sequence goes on from PVIA01005696.1 coordinate 9,672, forward strand.
AACACACTTCCTTCCCCCGCCACCCCCAGGCCCCGTGCCCAGCACAGAGTCTGGTGTAGTGGACACTCATTAAATGATTGCTGAACGAATGAAAAAAAGTAACTTCAGCTTTGTCGACATATAATGGTTAACATACATGGACAAGTATTGCTTCAAGATGACAACAGAAGTGAGACACAAATATTTCCCATTCATAGAACTTTTCCTGACTTAAACCGTTCTCAGTTTATATTTCCACTGAAATGCCTTTAGTGTTGGAGGCGGTAATTATGCCATCCAAGGCTGAAAGCTCTGAGTGGCATTGCCCCTTTGGAAAGGAGCAGCCCCTCCCAGTCATAGGAAAACCTATCTTATATTTTTTGAGGTGGGAGGCAGGGAATTTGGGAGTCCCAGGAAACCAATATAAATGCAATTAAACTTTGATTTCTCCAACTCTCTTTAAAACTATTTGAAAAGGGGTACTGCAGATTACTCCATAAACCAGTGGAGTAATTTCTCATATATAGCAATACAGGACAAAATGCACAATTTATTTATTTGTAAATTGCCTTTATCGGGATGACATTGGTTAATAAAATTACATAGGTTTCAGGTGTACAAATCTATAATACATCGTCTGTATATTGTATGTTCACCACCCTAAGACAAGTCTCCTTCCATCACCATTTATCCCTTCTTTACCCCCTCCTACCTCTCCTACGCCCCTTTCCCTCTGGTAATCACCATACTGTACAATTTATTTTCAAAGGCATAATACAAAAATACAGGCTTATGTTGCAGCTGACCGTGAGTTACGGAAATCAGTTGCTGAAATTTCGTTATTTCTATAGACCTTCTTTCTGCCCCCTACTGAAATAAAGCCGTTTTGCAGAAAAACCCAGTTGCCTGTAAGTATTTACCTATCCTTAACCGGTTTGCACCCACTAATGTTAGAGTAAAATTCAAAGTCTATGACTAATATAAAAGCTTCCTAATAAATACAAGTAAATACCACTAATTGAAAATATTTCTATATTTAAGTTAAAATACTAATGAAATATACGCCAACAAAGGCAAAGTCAAAATACTCGTCCCAGAACTTAATTTCTGGAATCTAGCTGTTTCTGCACAGCAATTTTAATGAACATGAACGTTTTTTAAAATCGGAGAATACATACACTATATTTTCAAAAATAAAACCACCCACTCACTACCCTCCCCACCAACAAAGTTCCAAGAACCGAAGCAAAACACGCATCACCCTCATCGCAAACATTTTTAACTTGAGAACCTCGTGCGATTTCCTTACCTTGAAAGCAGAGATTGCTGCGGAGCCGCCGTTGTCTTTGCTTGCAGCTCGGCTGACACGAAACGGAAGGGGCGGTTCGCCTGCTCCCGAAGGTACGTGCGTGAGTCGTTCTAAACCCAGCAGCGCGCATCCCGCTCGCTTTGCGGCGCCGGCCGGTCTCTGGGAGGACTAGGCACCCGCAGCGCGAGAGTTCGGAGCTGGGACCGTCCCCCGGCCGCCCGCCCTCGCTGTTGCTCCACTTCCTGTTGCGGCGCAGGCCCTTCCCAGGAAGCTTGGTATTCCAGTTCCCAACCCACCTCCGAACCAGTCCTGCTTTGCCCCGTTTCTTCCCCAAGGTAACGCCGTCATTCATTCACGTGATGCGCCGGACCATTCCCAAACGGAGTCCCGGAAAAGCGTCCGAAGGCGTGTCTCAACGACCCCGGGTGCCCTAGGGGTGCTGGGACCAGTCGGCTTCTCCCGCCCTCGTAATGGGCGGGGAGGGTCAGCCCGCCGCGGTCCAGGGCGACCCTGAAGGTACCCGCGGGCCGAGACTGGGGGAGCAATGCACCGACTAAACCCCCATGAGCGCAGCTCGCAGCAGCTCCCCGTAAACGCTCCCACATTCTTTTGCACATCTCCCGATTTGCGTCTCGTGGCCCTACGGAGGGCCCCACTCTTTCCGGGGAGGCTGTGTGGGGCCTTAAAAACTGGGGGGCCCGCAGAATGCACCCAACAAGACCATCACTTGCGCTACCTGCGGAACGGCGGCGAGAGGACGAGCCGTGCCTGCTTTCTCTGGCTTTGCTGCGGCACGCGCCAGGAATTAACTCTAACCAGAGACGTGGCGAAAGGGCAGGCCCCGGGCGCATCGCATCCGGGGACACTGGGCGAGGCGGTCGGGGCGGGGGCCGCGAACGCCTTCCCTTCCAGTCCCACCCCAGGAGTTTCTTCCCAAACGCAAGTGTCTGGGCCGCACTCCAGGTCGGAGACAGTCTAGCGCTACCTGCCGTCCCGCTCCGCCCCCACGGCTGTAGCGCAGCAACCACTAGGCGACGGGTGTAAGACCCGCCCACCGCGCAGGGCCCGCCCCGGCCCCGCCCCCTTTCCCGTCCCAGGACGCGTTGCGCGGCCCGGGCCGGAAGTCGGCGAGTTCTCGGGCGTGTGTCGGTGTCTGTCTCCCAGCTGCGCGCGGCCCGGCAGGCTCGCTGGGGATTCCCGTCCGAGACGCCAGCATTGTCGCTGCTGTCACCCACGGAGCCACTGCCAGAGGGGAGTAGACCCGGCCCTTCGCCGGGCATTGAAGATGTTGCCCCTGTCCATCAAAGACGATGAATACAAACCACCCAAGTTCAATCTGTTCGGCAAGATCTCGGGCTGGTTTAGGTGCGGGGTGCCCTGTTTGCGGAGAGTGGGTGTCCGGCACGGGGAGAGGGACAAGGCCCAGATCAGAGGATGGCCCCAGGTCCAGGGAGGGAGCGTCGGGGACACCCTCATTTGTGAAGACCGGGAGGGTCTGGAAAGGGGACCCAGCGTCCGGTCCCGGCACCCTCTTGACTCTCGGGCGCTTCCCCACTTTGTCGTGCCAGGTCTATCCTGTCGGACAAGACGTCTCGGAACCTGTTTTTCTTCCTGTGCCTGAACCTATCTTTCGCTTTTGTTGAACTACTCTACGGCATCTGGAGCAACTGGTAACCGAAGCGGGAAGGGCTGAGGCGGAAGCGGTGGGGTGGCGGATTCCAAGCTCTGTTTGCCTAGTGCCACGTAGCTTGTCACCGGGAGGTTCAGGTTTTGTTGTACCGACACCTCTCCTGCCCAGTTAATATGTCTTGTGCATACCAGCCTGGCATGGTCACATTTCTTAACATCCGGGCCCATCGCGAGCGGCAGGTCTTAAGATTTGGGTCCCCACTTCTTTTCCCCACTCCCCCCACCCTGTCAAACAAGAGTGGCAAGGCCCCTCCTCATTTGGGCAGGTAGAGAGAGTCTTTGGTCTCTAACCCCACGTCTTAGCTTTGCCCACTTTCTTGGAATTGGGAGAAACCTGTTTTCTGCCTCCGTGGGGGAGTGTCCTTGCCTGTCTGTGGGGGAGTGGCATCTGTGTCTCACCCCTAAGACTCCGGAGAGGGCATATCTGAGAGGTTTTACTTAATTTGTTATTAGGTCTTTGAATGGGGAAGAGGTTTATAAAGGGGATATCTGGAGAACTATGTGTCGTTCTCTTCTCTCTTTAATTTTATGCAGACACTGTCTCATGATTTTCCTCTGGTCTTGACTGCAGTAGGAAACCCCTTACAGTTTGTATTATGTTTCATTGATGATGCTATTACAGTTGTCCCAATTTTCCCCTTTGCCCCCCTTCACCCAGCACCCCCCACTCCCTCAGACAGTCCCCATACCACCATTTCCTATGCTGTATTTTACATCCCCATGGCTATTCTATAACTATGTATTTGCACTTAATCCCCTCACCTCTCCATCCGCCCATTCCCCCACACCCACCTTCCATCCAGTAACCATCAAAGCACTCTCTGTATCCATGATTCTGCCTCTGTTCTTATTTGCTTAGTTTGTTTTTAGATTCACTTGTTGACAGGTAAAAACATCTCTTGAGCAAACGGTTTTTGGTGTCGCTTTTGTTGTTTGTTTATTTAACTGCTTTGGGAAGGGGTATTTCCCGTTTAACTCTGGAAAGGAAATGTTATTATATAGTTATTTGCTGTTGAATAATTTAAGGTCTTACAAAATTGTTCAACAATATGATCACCACACTTCTGGGTGTACTGACTCGTCTTTAAATCTCATGTCCATTTGAGAATCTGATGAAGCCAACACGCAACATTTTATATAAAACTTCAGGGTGTTCTTGGGTTCCTCGAAATAGCTGTTGGACCCTTGATTAAGAACCTATGCTATCTGTTCTTTGTTTTCTATTAACTAAATAGACTCAGACTCTGTCCTTTAAGGTCCATTTCACAGACAGTCACTGTCCTTGATCTTTATTGCTGTTGAAATTGAGCAACGACATTAGATAACATCACCAGTTTTTATGACCTGTATACTTTTATATGAAAAGTGGGCTACTTTTCAATGCAAACATGAATTCAGTTTTGTCCATAATACTCAGGAAGTATGAAGATTATTGGTTTAATGACTTGGGTGTGACATGCATATTGAAACTATCGCATTCAACCTATGTAACAATTGTTTTTAACCCCCTGGGAATCAGATACCTGTATCTTGTGATATCACCCTCCATCTGTGGATGGTACCTGCAGCAAGCAACTGCACAGGTTGAACAACACAGGTTTCAACCCTGCAGGTCCACTTACATGCAGATTTTCCTTTTATAAGTACATACAGCACTCCAAATGTATTTTCTCTTCCTCATGATTTTGTTAACAATATTTTCTTCTCTCCAGCTCACTTTATTGAAGGAATACAGTATATAATACTTGTAACATATGCAATTTGTGTCCATTGACTGTCTATGTTATTGGTACAGCTTCTGGTCAACAATAGGCTCTTAGTAGTTAAGTTTTTGGGCATCAGAAGTTACACGTGTTTTCGACTGCAGGTGTTGGGTTTCCGAAACCCCTGTGTTGTTCAAGGGTCAACTGTATTGTCTTAAGTTGTGTTAGAATACTCATAATTTATTGTAAATACACAATACTTATGTAGTTTACTCTTCCTAAATTATATTTTACTGTGGCCTGCTGTTGCATAAGTCACTATGTAAAATGTCTTGTTTAAGGGATCCATATTTGAAGTGCCCAGGCTACTGCTTTCGTGGAAAGTTTCATACACAGTCATCTTTTGGTCTGTAGAGATCTACTGAGGAAATCACTGAAACCACTGATTCCCAAGTCATTGTCAAAAGCCATCAGCACGTAAGGAAAACATCAGTGGCATGTGCCTTGTTCTTCCGTGGCCTGGTCTTCTGAGGCTGGCTCTCTTCTCCAGGTTGGGCTGTGCCGCCTCCTGGATCTGAAGTCTAGCTCTGAACCAGAGTCCGTCATTCCTAGCTCGGTTCACCGGGTCACCGTCAGATCCACCGCCAGGTGTCCCCTAATACTAGTTTGTATCAGTGGCTTGGGAGTACAGATGTGTTCCCAGTGCTGCCTGGGCAGATGTGGAAACTGCTTGGGCCTCTTCACAATCTGGCTGTCTACGTCTTCTTTAGATACCGCAGTTTATAGTTTCCTTCGCTGAATGAGCACCGGTTTCTTTTTTATGACTGGATTATCTCTGTTTCTGAAGGTTCAATTAGATTTTAGTTCCTTGAGTAAATTTCTCACTGGAATTTTGTCATGGTCATTTCTATGTTCATTTTTATTCTGCAATAATTAAGTTCCAAGATGTTATGAACATGAAATGTCAAGTTTTTTTTTTCTGTTATGGAAAAAAGATGAACAAAATATTCTCACTCTGCACAAATAAAGGTTCTTAGAAAGAGTTGGTCTAGTTGCAACATTCTGGTTCTTGTTCAGAACCTTTGTTTTAAAGGAATAAATTAATATAGTTTACATTTTTGGTGATGGGAATATGTCATCAGTGGAAGAATAGATGAGTTCCACATTGAATGTCCATTGCCTCTCACCCTTCCGCTGGAATGGTGGCTTTATCAGCGCAGGGTCTTCTGTCTCATTCAGGCACCTTAGTATGTCATACATAGTACGCCGATTACATATTTGCTCAATGAAAGCATGAAGGAATAATTAATGTATGAAATTAATCTACCTGTTCCGTTTTTTTCCCTCCCCACTCCTTTTCTTCTTTACTGTATTTCACTGCCTTTTTAGAAGACGAGTCCCTGATGAGCAGAGGCTGAAGCTTAGATTTTCAGAGAAGGACGCCTCCTGTCTGGTTGTTATTCTAATGTGTACCGTGTTTGTTCTTTTCCAGCCTAGGGTTGATTTCCGACTCTTTTCACATGTTTTTCGATAGCACTGCCATTTTGGCTGGATTGGCAGCGTCTGTTATTTCGAAATGGAGAGATAATGATGCTTTCTCTTATGGGTAAGACTTTTTATAAACCTTTTTCTCGAAGTGTAAGAAATACAGAGAAATACACACATCTCAAGCTGAAAGAATTTTCACACATTGAACACACTTGTGGAAGTTGAACCCTTGCAACTGCCTCGTGCCTCTTTCTGGCTCCTTCCCGCACGGAACCACCTTCCTGGCGCCACGGACTAGTGTTACCTGTTTTAGAACACTAGACACCTGTCATCTGCAGTTTCACTGGGTTTCCTTCTTTCTTTCTCTCTTTCTTTCTTCTTTCTCTTTTTCTGTCTCTCTTTCTGTCTTTTTTTCTTTCTTGTTTTTTTGCTTAGAGGTAGGGCATCTTGATTTTACCAAACATTTTTAGGTGAGGTTGTTACTAGACTAGGGAGTTTCTCAACTCTTACCCTAGTTTTTTGAAGAAGGTGTAGAAGAAGTTTTAGTCTATGCACGTGTTTCTTCTCTTTCTTCTTAGGAGGGATGTTTTGCTATTGATTTATTTAATATCATTATTTCCCCATATGGCTTCATTTTACATATTCTTTTCACCTCGGCTTTGATGTAAAATGCTCCTTCTCCTCCTCTTGCTGAGCTCAACCAGTTCATCAGCTCTTCGGAGCGAGTTTTCACTCTGAAGACCTGGGCTCACTGCTGAGCCTGGCGCTCGCTGAGCCTGGCGCCCTGGGAGGCTGGCGTGAATGTTTTCTTTGAGCTCCTCCGCCACTCAGCCTCCTCTGCTCTTTCCCTCCCGTGGTCTCCTCTCTGCCTCTCCGCCAGCTTCCTCCCTGCAGCTCCCTCCCGCCCCCCTCCCAGTGCCCGCCTCTTCCCCTTCTGCACTGCCTTTCCTGGTTTCTCTCCTTTATTCTCTCTCTCTCTCTCTCTGTCTCTCTCTGTCTCTCTGTCTCTCTCTGTCTCTCTGTCTCTCTCTCTCTCTCTCTCGTCCATGTCTGCACACGCATTCTCTCCCTCCTATCTCCCCTGCTCCCTGTGCTGTGCCTTCATCCGTTCTGGTTTCTCGGGCCTGTGTTCTCTCTCTTCTTCTCCCCTGCACATCTTTTCTCTTATTCTACTCTAGGCCCCGCCCCAGGCTCTGTCTCTTAGCTCTTTCTCCTGTTCCTCCCCCCTCCCTCAGCCACCCTCCAGTCCTTTGGCTCTGGCTTTTGCACTCGGTCCTCCCCTGGTGGCCCCCTCTTGGGGCAGTGTCTCCATTTCTCTGCTCTTACTCCTTCCCTTGGTCCACCTCCTCCCTGCACCTCCGTCACCCCCTCCTCCCGTCCAGCTTTGCTTTTGCTCCGGAGCAAGTGCTCGCTGTCCCTGGCACGTGCTCTGTTGTCTCCAGAGGCTCGAGGGCCCGCAGCGTCGCTGGTCCAGGGATGCAGAGATGAGGAAGATGTGGCGCCTGCCTTGGGGGCACTCGTGGTCTGTCGGGGAGGCGGTGCCGTGAAGGTGGCCGCACGTGGGGACAGGTGCAGAGAGGCGCAGGGGGGGAGTCTGCGGTGCAGCCGATGTGGTGGGGCCCCCCGTGTAGCCATGAGAAGTGAGATAGAGACACCAACCGCACTGTTGTGTCAGTTCTGAGCAAGGGGTCCCACCTGTCCGCAACTTGAAAGAGACCGAATGCTCGGAAAAGAACATTTTCCACGGCACTGTAACATCAAAAGATTCTTAAGTATATTTCGGATTGTTGAAGAGAGATTGTGTGTAAAGTTACAATTTTGTATTGGAAAATGAGTATTTCATAGATATTGTGTATGGAAAACCTAGGGAAACCATCTTATGCAATCATCTTTCTGGATGAACAGTAGGTGATTATAAAGTTCTCCCCAGTTCCTTCATTCTTGGGGCGTCTGTTGCTCTCTGTTTAGAACGCACAGTCTCCCCTGTGCAGCGGTTGTCACGACTGGCTCTGAACACCTGCAGCACCAGCGCAGGCTGTGCTGTCCACCCTGAACTAGTGGAGAGAAGAGAGTGATGTTCCCGCCACCTTCGACTTCTTATCCTGTCTTCTGCGATTTGCCTTTTTAAAGAATTTCTTGGAGAGGGAAACAATTAGGGAGTAAAACCTGATGTCACTTTAGGAGACTCTTAATAATTGCTGTGATAGTTAAGTGGCAGCAGGAGTAAGATACAGGTGCCGGTACCTCAAAATGACACTGAACGGGCGAAGCCTGGGGATCAGCCCCAAAGCCTCGATTTGGTGTGATCGCTGCGGCAGAGTCACTGCATAGAGAACACAACGGGAGGGACCGAGAGGCAGCCAAGACTTTCCGGTATTGCTGTGCATAAAATCACCTTTGTGTGTCTTTGAAAGAGCAAAGCCAGCATAAAAGTAACACACACCTAGCAGGCAGGGAGATACGAATCATATGTATGTGCTTACATACGTCTGAATGTAGAATTGTTTCATTTTTTGTCCTGGCAGAAGAATTCAGATACAGTCATAATTAGCCAGTGGCACATTCAGGAGCTACTGGTTTGATTCTGAAACTCACTCTGTGACTGTAAACACAGCCGTCTGTAAAGGCATGCGTGTCTGGTTCCCACAGGTTTTTTGTCTTATCCTGCAACTGAGTTTAGCAGATACATTAAACTGAAGTAAATCACCGTAGTCCATCAGTGTATCAGAATTTACAGAGCACCTACTAAGCTAGGCACAAAAAGATGCCTGGGAAACGTTCTTGCCTTTGACCTTGAAACCCGGGGGACGCTAAAGGCCCAGGGCCCTCAGTCAAGCGCTCCTGCGGGTCGTGAGGGTGGGGAAAGGGAAGTGCTTGTGTCCTGGAGACATTACTGAGTGCGGGCTGTGGAGCGCAGGCTGTCAGTTCTTTAAATCTGATGAACTTTTTCCTGCAGAAAAAGTGTATGCTTTGACAAGTAATATGGCAATTTAATTCATTTATATGCGTTAGAAGGCAGAAATACGCACTACTTTTGAGTATAGAAATGCGTGCTGTGTTGGAATGCATTGCACAGAGTAAGTTCCAACATAACTGGACAGAGTACATTATGAAGAGCTTGCATTCCTTCCTTTAAAAATGTTTTTACAGGAAAAATTATATTTTCTAGAGGTTAGCACAGTGAGAAAAAACAGTATATTTGATGTTCCTATTATATTCTTGAAGGACCAGCGTGATTAAATGCTGTGAGCACCCTTTGAATAATGTTCGAACAAGTAAAGCTGCCAAGTTCAAGTTGTTTCTAATGACTTGAACTAAGCCAGAGATAGCTTATGGGGAAACAAAAGCTTCCCCCAATGCCTCCCACAGCTAGGAAGTGGAGCGCTTCAGAAGTCCATGGAGAAAAAGGCAGGTATTTTTTAAAAATAGTTTAATTAGCATCACGTGAAGCTAAAATCGATTCTAAAAATAGACGAGAGGTTTTGCTACCTTTATTAATCTTAGAAAAGGACTCATAGAAATGTAAGTCCCAAGTTTCTGGGATGCTTCAGAGATAATTAGGTTCTCCTTCAGCGCAAATCTCCACTGTGTGAAGATTTGAAGGCGGGAGAGTGCAAAGCAGGAAGCGTGGGGCGTTCTTCCGAAGGAGGAATTAACGAGTCACAAAACCCCCTTTTCAGGCTGCTGTCTTCTGCCTTTTATCTTATCTTTGGGTCCTTCTTTGCCCGTTTCTCTGGCCCTGTTCTTGCTTCTCCAGTGGCAGCCTGAGGTTCACATCTCCAGGGAAGGTCTTTTTAAGCCTACTTTAAGCAGGTCTTTTTTTTTTTTGGTGTTTAGAAATCTATGTATTTTATGGCATTCTGCTATTAAACATCATTCATCATAGTTAAATTCCTTTATTTTTAGAATGTATGTACAATAAAACATGCTGCACTATAAATCCTGGGTCTTGCCGGCCACTTAAAACCCTAGAATGTGGTTTAGAATCATTGACATACATAAATTTCCTATTTGATGTGTAAGAAATAATAATTCAGTTTACTTTGCTCTTCTCTAGGTATGTCAGAGCAGAAGTTCTGGCTGGCTTTGTCAATGGGCTTTTTTTGATCTTCACTGCTTTTTTTATTTTCTCAGAAGGAGTTGAGGTATAGTAGATAATGACTGGAGTCAGTAAATTACATGTCTGTGATGCAAATGTCTGTGCGCTGGCGACACACGCGGTAGAGCCCTCGTTCACACGATCGTTAAGTACCGAGGACAGCCGGGGAACAGACAAAATGTGCTGTGTGCACGGGAGGAGCTTACAGAACAGTTCAAGTTGAGTAGATGTGTGAGCACTTGAAACTGAAGACAAACGTGAATGAAGCGCCTTTATGAATGAAAGTAATGACACAATACCGGCAGTGAGGTCCACTGGGAGCTCTTCACACGGGCTCTGAAAATTTTGCCAGTGAATCCTTACTATTCGGTGTGTTAGAGAGGGAATTGAATGAACGTAAAACAAATGACATTATTTTAAGATACCAAAGAAGGATGGGTTTAGAGCAGATTCTCATGCTTTTAAATATTTGTATTTATTTAAAACTAGTTATTGTTACTTTTTCTTCAGTAGTGAGTGTGGACAGTTTTAATTCTGTATACTGTTCTGGCTGATATTATTGGAGGGGTTTTAATTGGAAACGTGACAAAAAATGTTGGAACATTGCTCTGTGTTGTTCCCAGCTGAGCAGTCGGAAGTTACGTCACTGTGGCCTGTGTTGCGTGTTTTCCAGCGAGCCCTGGCCCCGCCCGACGTGCACCACGAGAGGCTGCTGCTGGTTTCGATCCTCGGGTTTGTGGTGAACCTGGTGGGAATCTTCGTCTTCAAGCATGGAGGCCATGGGCACTCTCACGGCTCTGGTATGACGGTCAGAGCCCTTCACTTCTTCATTTTCGGGTGTCTGTCGTAGTTACTCACTTTTGAAAATTGATGACTTGTAAAGTGAAACTCTTGATTGTCAACAAGGAAACTGGTGATGGTAATAGACTCTTACTAATGCCTTCCTGCACCATCCCTTCTGCTTCTCTGTGCTCCCGCCCCCCACCCTCTCAGCTGTACATGTTACCGTTTGGGTGTGGGTCTTTCCAGAACTCTGGAGCTCACCTGTCGACTATGACACCGTTCACATAAAACCAACACATAAACATCAAAACCACAAAACAAATCTAGTCATAGCAAACGACGGTGTACGTGGGCGTGGAATTTGCTGTGCGCTCTGTTCTCAAGGTCCTTCACCCGGCACATCGCTCCGTCTCCCCTCTCCCCTCTCCCGTTAGCAGACACACAAACTCCTGGTTCGTCTAACTGGTCGTCTGTGAATGGACGCAGGTTGGCTCCAGGCGATCGCAGCCCCATGCCTTGCGGACGAACACGGGGGAGTATTTTCCCAGAGTTGCTGTCCTGCACGGCAGCCCTTAGTCACGGGGCTGTTTAAACTCACGGCACAGTTAACTGAAAATGCAGTTCGTCGGTCACGCTGATGGCATTTCGGGTGCTCGTTAGCCACACAGGGCTACAGCACTGGACAGCAGGCACAGAACATTGCCATCATCGAGAAAACCCTCTGAATCGCACTGGGCGGGAACGCGTGTCTGAGTAGAATGCCGGGCCACGGGACTCGCAGTGTGGAGCTCCAGTGGACATCAGCAGGTCGCTGTCCACGACGGCTGTCCCTCACTCATGCCCCCACAGTGATCGCACGTACTGGATCCTCTCGCCCACATCAAAACTTAGTACTGTGGGTCTAAGACCATTTTGCTAATACTGACAAAATGTTATCACTTTATTTGGTATTTCTCTATTCTAGAGTCACCTGCTTTTTTAATTTGTTTGGTTTGTTTTTCTATTATTGTTAATCTACTTAGAAGATTTTTAAAAAACACATTTAGTATATTTTATGTGCTAGTCCTTTGTTTTATGTGTTGCAAACATCTTTTCCCAATCTTTGGTTTGTCTTTAAACTTTTATATGTGGGTTTTCAACTTGGATATAGTCTAGTTTTTCTGTTGTACATTGTTTTCTGGAATGCCTTCTACTTACAGCAGGGGTCTACTGCTTGGTCATAACCCTGTTCTCTTATCATTCAGTACTGCGACAGTTTTGGGTCTGTGTTTTTCCCCTATCCATTTCGGTCCTTTATCTGAGTGTAATTTATTTTTGTGATAGGGTGATTAAGGACTTCACTTTTTTTCCTCCATGTGAATAAGTGGTTTTGCAGGCACCATTTATTAATCTGCCCTTCCCCCACCTGATGCAAAAGGACACTTTTGCCCAAAATTACACAGCCTCGTGTCGCAGGGCTACTCTGTCCATCCTTGACTGTCCTCCCAACACACTGGGCTCGTGGCTGTCCTCTCCGCGTATCTTGTCCACATGTCCCGTCCACGTGTCAGTGTCTGGGAGGGTGGGTCCCACTTGTGGGGGCCTATCTCGCTTGTTTTTTTCATCAGCTTAACCAGTTTTACGAAAAATCTTGTTGGGGTTTTGACTGGAAATTCACTGTCTTTATGGCTAATTGTGAAAAACTGGCACAACTCATATTAAATCTCATGACTTTTGTTAAATTGTCTCAGACATTTTTAAGAAAAATCTTTATAGTTTCCATTTGGTTCGCTTTTAGGTCGTTGAAAGTGTTTGTTAAGCACGTTACTCCGGTGTTCCTGCTCGTCTTCCCGCACAGCCAGGACTCTCCCGTAGACGTAGGTCCAGCCCGTGTCCTTGTGAGGGCACATACCTGGCCAGCTTTCAGTGATGCCAGGTTGAACCACAGGGCGTCCACACCCATCAGGACCCCCGCAGGGAGAGACCCAGTGCATGCCGAGCCTCCCGTCGACTTGGCTCTGCAGTCACAGCTGGGTGCCGTGGCTCACGTGGGGTCGTGCGGGGTCGTGCGGGGAAGGCTGCTCAGGCCTCCCCGCTGGGTCTGGTGCTCGGGGTTGGTTCCTGATGGAACTGCTCTGCCAGCCGAAGGGGGTTCCCGAACCTACTGAAGTGACGTCATTTGCTCCCCTAGTTAATTTAAAATTAGAGATTCCATGGTAGATTTTCTCATGATGACCCACCCTTCAGTTTTGGGGTTAAAATGTTCTCATTTAAGTCGACTTCGCTGTGCGGTGTGAGGGCTGGGCTGGTGTTTTCTTGCACACGGATGGCCGGCAGCCTCAGCACCATTTGTGGAAGAGATGACTTTTTCCCACAGAATTGTCTAGCCGCACTTGTCAGCAGTCGGTTGGCCGTGAACGTGAGAGTTTGTTTCTGGACTCCCAGCTCTGTCTCATTCGTCTGTGTGTCTGTCCTCACACCAGCACCATTCTGTCTTGGCTAGTGTAACTCTGAGGTAGGCTTTGAAATCACAATATGTGAATTTCCCTCTTTATTCTTTTCTTTTAAAGGTTGTTTTGGCTATTCTGGGTCCTTCCTTGCATTTCCATGTAAATTTTAGGATTAGCTTGTCAGTCTCTGCTTCTGTTTCCTTCCTGTACTATGTGGTAGGAACTGAGTATTATTTTAATGTGCCTTTAACATTTGTTACCAGTCAGTGTTCATTGAACGGAATCTGGTTTTAGAGCTAACTCATTTTGCTGAGACCAGTATTGCTGTAACCATGAAATAATGTGTCTCTATGTTCCTTTTGCTCTAAACTGTCTTTAGGCCATGGACACAGCCATTCCCTCTTTAACGGTGCTCTGGATCAGGCCCACGGCCGGGGAGACCACTGCTACAGCCATGAACCAAAACACGGGGCTGCGCACGGGCATGGGCACAGCCACGGGCACAGCCACGGGCACAGCCACGAGCACAGCCACGAGCACTTCCACTCCCACGGTAAGTGCAGCCGGACGCCTGCCACTCAGCAGAGTGCGGCTCAGGCCTTTTCCGAGTGGACGGTGTCTGTTGGCAAGTGTCGTGACCGACTTCCTTTCTCATGAATCAGACTCCGTGGTCCCGGGCAAGTTCAGGTTCAGTGTTCGATGACGTTGACTCGGTTAGGCAGTGGATGTAGCTTTTGTAAAGTATGATAAGGCCTTTTGTGCTATATATAGGCTTACAAAAATACGATAAGAGTTTTCCGTTCTTCACATTTTCATTGTAATTTTGGTAGATATTTGCCTCAGTATGATCTTAGGAATCTTTATATGCTGACCTACGTGGCATTGGGTGCTAAGTTATAAGGTATTTAGCAACTTAGTATTTTATTTAAAAATTCCATTTTAAACGGTTTATTCATGAAACCCCTTCAAGTGCAAATTGCCAGATCTGCTTAAGTGGTACAATTTGATTAATCTTTAAATAAATTATATGCTTAAATATTTAGTGTACTTGCCATGTTGACAGAGCTTTAGATGTGAAAACAAGAAAGGGGCCTTGGAGTCTGACTGTTAATTTTCTAGTCTCTAAAATTTGCTATATTTTTGTAAATCCTACTCTGATATGCTTTAAAACCTTGCTTTTCTAAGTTTTTTGCTCACGTGTACCCCAAAATAATTTTGAAAAACTCTCTTTTACCTGTTTTTAAAGATGATTTCTTAAAAAAAATTTATTTAAATAATTGCAAAGAATATAATTTCTGCTACATTACAGGTACTATTTTATAATGACACTTCTCCATTGCTTTGTTGAATATATTCAGTGAACTCTAAATACCGTAGTAACCTGAGATTCTCTGTCACTCATTCAGAAACATGGAGGCAAACAGTTACAGACTTTACAGCCTCCTTCTTCCCCTTGAACTTTTATTGCCATTCCACTTTGTAGAAGCTTGTAATAATGGGTTATGTTTGTGTTGCATTTTAAATTGATCATCTGTTATTCTTGGCAATAAAATAATTATGTAAAATAAAACTTTGTATTTCCTAGGAACATATGACTTAGCATTTGAGCATTTCTTTCGGATGGAGTTTTGTTCCTCATACAAAGTCAATCAAAATATTTGTTTTCAAATTTGAATGATGTATAATCATAAAGAGCAGCATTTTATTTGAAATATATGTCTTAATGAGATGATTGGAGCTCTTTTTTCTCAGTTTATGGATAATTAATGCTTATTAGCATATAATAGGTTTTAGCACCAGTTCTGTTCCTGTGTTTATTATGTAAGTATAAGAAACCTTAAACAGGAAGAAATTCTGTAGTAGCGTTTCAGTCAATTCTTTATGAACCCCTTCAGAATTACATTCCAAAGATTACATAGTGATCTGTTATCCAAAATCATTTTCGATATATTAACTCTCAGCTTCATTAGCTAATCCCCACAGTCTGTTAAAGCCAAGACTCGGGTACTGTGTGGCGTACAAAGGGTTTGCTGGCCAGTCGTCTGAGTCACTGCTTTTCTGACGTGACCACCAACAGTGCAGTTGACCCCTCGTTTGCCATGCTGGAGTTTTTCTAGTTCCCTGGGCAGAGCACGGTGGTCGGACTTGCGGTGGGCAAGAGGCAGCCCTTTCTTTGGCCAGAAAGAGAATGGCGAGTGGGGAAGAAAAGTGGCCATGACAACAGGGCAAGAAGATACCGTGACAGCTACCCAGTAGAAGCACTGGGTTTCCAAGACGAGGAATCCAACCCCGAAGTCCACTCCTAACTGTCACTGTGCCTTCGGGGTTACGTTAGCCAGCCCGAGGACACATTGGTGATGGGGCCACCATTCCACTTTGTCCCGAGGAGACACCGTGGTCCCTCTGCGGAGCCCTGTGTGCTTCACGTTTGCTGGAATGTGCCCTGTGGGTCACACGCCCGCTGCGTGCTCGTTCCAGCTGCTCGTATCTCAGCCATCGGAACAGTGAAGGTTCACGTGCTGTGCTGGGCCGACAGGGCGGGGGCCCTGCTCCTCATGGCCATTCAGGGAGCCAGGCTCTTTCCCAGGATGGGTGTTCTAAACCCGGGAGGACGGCAGAAGATCGTGTGGGACACCCGTGGGATCCTGGAAGTGCTCTCCATCTCTCGCTCACCCCGTAGTCACACAGCTCCTAACTCCAGGTGCCGGCCATGCGGTTGGGCTGTTTGCCAGCAAGGAAGGACGGTGGCGTTTGGCAAGCAGCTAGCCACGCTCCGCAAGAAGTAACGTGTTTTACATCCAGAGGGACTTTCAGATTTCGCATAAATGGGAGTTTCGCTGTCTTATATAGCGATTTTGTTAGTACAGCGGAATATGCCTTTCAAACTGATTGCATCAGAAACGACTGTCTGTATCCGGACCTGCTGCCCATAGACAGAAACCTGGTGCCTGGGTGGCTCAGCAGGGTTTCCAGAAGGCCGCAGTCTTGTCTGCGCACGGCAGTGCCACGTCATCGGTCGCTGTGTACGTCACCGTGCTCTGGCCGGGCTGTAGTGGGCAGCCAGCTCATGAGGGCCGCTGTGTGTTAGATCCGGGACCTTGTCGGTCCTCCTGATGCCGCCTTTCTGTGAATGGCGCTTGCCTCTTACATGGTTCACCGACGGTTTCTGCGCCGTGTTAGAGCCGAGCGCTCGTCTCCAAGCAGTTAGGTGTACAGAGTGTAGGGTTTTTTCGTTGTTCATCATAAAGGCGAAATGAAGGTGTTTTTCTCTCGTCCGTGGGAGAAACTGGGCACACCTGTCTGGAAGCTCCTGGAAAACTACTGTTTGCCACGGTCGCCATGGTTCAGTTTTCCTGAGGCTGTCCTGGCTTTATTCCTTCGACTTCTTATAACTTCAGCCAGTAGTTTTATGTTTTGTGCATTTCTAATTATAAAATTAGCATAGCGCACTATATGTAGAATGTTCCGAACATTAGAAGATTTTCACAATATTTCCAATGTGCTGTGTTCTTTCTTTACCAGACTGCTTACTGTGATAATTTCCTAAATACTGTACAGTGTACTGTTGATGCATTTTGAAATTTGTCATGTCTATTTCCATTCAATTACTGTATTAAGTCTTAAAAATAATTTTGTAGGTCTGACGTGGCTATGTAGTCACGCATCCTTCGCTATACATTTGAATGAAAAATACTCTGAATTGCAAAAATTGAATCAGGAATTGAAGACATGTTTTAAAATAATCTAACTTAACTCTCAACAGATGGCCCCTCCTTAAAAGAAACCACAGGACCCAGCAGACAGATTCTACAAGGTATGACAAGGGGCTTGTGTATTTCTCACTTCTGTGAAACTGGCTTCATAGCTTTCCTTTAGGAAAAATGCTTAACGTAGTATTATGCTTAAAATGTTAGCCTCCCTGGTGATTTTCCTTATTTGTAGTGTTAGTTGTATTAGCAGACATTCATTAATGTGTCCCTTGGCTGTTTTCTCAGATTTAACAAAAAGAATAAAATGTTCAGAAACTGTCTTGCTTAGGTATAAATCATACCCATCACAGTGACCATAGTGACACCGTAGTGGTGTGTTTGCCTTTGCGGGATTGTCCGATAATTTCCCCAAGAGCAGTATTCTGTACGTGTTGATGTGGTGGGGAAATCTGGTGCTGCAGATGTAAGGCACCCGAACCCAAAGGTGTGCAGCGCCAGAGGGAGCCCTGACATGCACTGTGGGTGATGAGACGTGTCGGCGCTGTGTTGTCAGCTGTGACACGTGTGTGCGCTGGTGTGCAGTGTGCACAGTGGGGAGACTGTGGATGCTTAGGGGCAGAGGCTGCGTGGGGAGCCTCTGTCTTCCTGTTTAATCGTGCTGTGAACCTACAAGTTAAAGTCGATTACATTGTTTTAGAATGTAATGCAGAGTGACACCTCAGTTACAGCCACAGCCATCAAAAATGACACCAAAACAGAAGCTGGCATACCATGTAAAACAGCGTCTTACAAACCTTTACAAGCCAGAGAAAATCATTCTCGTTTGTGAACTGCGGTGGTTTCCTCTTTGGGATGCGAACCAGTCTCTGACTCTGAATTTCCATTTAGAGTTCATGTTAAGTTTTCTAATTCCCAGCCGGCCTTCCTCCTGCCTTCATAAACTTTGAGTTCAACCCGACTTTCCAGTGGCTTGCGACTGTTCTGCGCCACACGTGTCCGGGTGTCTCCTCTGCTTCCCGACACAGCCCCTTCTTTGAACATTCTCCCTGGGAATGGGCTCCTCCCCGCTGAGGAGCCATTTCAGGAGGCCTGACCATGTCTTCCAGTCTCCAGTTTTCCATTCGCAAAACATGTAGGATTGTTTTAGAACCGCATTTGCGGAACCAGAGTATGATTGTGCATATGCGGTGCCTCTATGTCCAAAGCTGTAAGTTAGCCTCCTTAACACGAAGTTATTTTTAGTTTGGAAATCATCACAATTTGAGGGGACATAAAATTTGCCCTCCTAATTATCTTTTATGCAAGCTGTTGTGAAAAAGGTTTGTATTTTCTAAGTGTCCATCCATTTATGGTGTCGGACGCAGCCCAGTGGAAGGCGGGAGGACAGGGGTAGCACCGGGTGCGAAACTCCCCCCCCCGCATGGATGCTCACATGTGGCAGATCAAGTGGACTGACTGGCTCGGCTTTTTGCTGCCTTTTGAATTGCTGATGAAACCCGTGTT
Organism: Tonatia bakeri; assembly: GCA_004024845.1. NCBI lineage: Eukaryota > Metazoa > Chordata > Mammalia > Chiroptera > Phyllostomidae > Tonatia > Tonatia bakeri. The sequence goes on from PVIA01005696.1 coordinate 28,364, forward strand.
TGGGTCAGCGAGTGAGTGGTAGCCAGGGACTTTCCAGGCAAAGGAAAATCAAGAATTGATGGTTCTTTTCTGTCTCCTTCTGGTATTTAGAGCTATTTCCCTTTCTGATCCTACCAAAACACTGATTAAAAAATAGAGAGATTTAAAAATCACACATATCACTTAAGAGTTTTGAAGCTTAGGCACTCTCAGTCTACTTTGCTGTGTATTGTTTTCCAGTTTAATTTTAAAATTTAGGGTGATCCCAACACTTATTCATTTTTTGCTATTGAAATACCTTACAGAAATGAAATATTTTTTCTTACAACTGTTTTTCTAACATTTTTGTGATAGAAAAATTGCTAATTTTTTTTCAAGGATTGTTATAAAGGTTGATACCCTATACCAGTGATTTTCAACCGTGTGCTGCAAGAATTTTTAAAACATGCAGTACCTGACTGTTTAGTCAGGGGCACTGACCTCTTTTCCCTGAGATTGTCAAGAAAAAAAATGACAGCAGCCAACACACTAGCCAGTGTAAATGCCCTATCTGGAACCATGATATATGGGTCATATCATAGAGTTGCACCTTATTGGTCACATTGTGGCATAACGTTGTGTCTGATTGGCTAATTCTTGGCCCCAGAAATCCTTATGTAAAGTATAGGCACCTGATGTTTTAAAAAAGTCACTTTGGAGCAAAAAGAGTAGGTAATTGCTATTGGATTTTTTTGTCGATCAAAATTTTACCTATTTTTTTTTCAGGTTGGCAAAAGTATTTTTTGGTGTGCCGCAGAGTTTTAGGAATTAGTTTACGTTGTGCCATGAGTTGACAAAGGTAATACAAGTGAGAAAGTACACGGGTAATGAGGCAGTGATTTCATTTGGTGTTTGGTGAATAATAAACGAGAAAAATAAGCATTTCTAAAGTAGCCACGTGCTTTTTACACGTTGGGAATTTCTTTTCAGACAGAGAAGTTGGTGCTGTCGAAGAATGTTCTCTCTTCAGCCGCGTCTGGTCTCCAGGACGGTGTTTATTTTACCTAGTGAAGATCTAAACGTTGAATAATTTATCCAGTTAAAAGTTTTAAAGCATAATTTATATTAAACTTACTGCTTGACATTTTTTAATGTTTTTCCTGTCAAGTGTCAATTCTGAAATGTTAATATATCTAGGTTCTTGGGCAGTTAGAATATCAGTATCCCATCAACTTAGTATTTAATTATTAGAAGTTCAAATATATTTACATCCAACTTAAAATATTCAAATTTCTACCTTCTTTTACATCAAATTTGAGCTTAGCACGTAACTTTAGGTGGCAAAAACTTCAGGATAATTAAAGAGTTATGATCGCTAGGAAATTTGTCTCAAACGGTAACTTGAACCACCAGCAGAGGGCTCTGTGGGTCCATACTATGTAGTATTGACAATACTACATTTGGGAAAATATGTCAAAATGACATATTTTGACATTTGTAGTCACGAGCTGTGTTCTCTCGACAGACTCTTTCCGTGTAGTGAAGTTTTCTCCTAGCAGGTTATTAAATAACTTCTGAGCTCTTTTAACCAGACATGAATTTATTACTCCACTTCCTCATTTGTATTATTCCGCATCAGATACAGTAACCCGTGATGATTTGAAACAGGAAAGATTATTTCAGCTCCCAAGGTACTGCTACCTCATTACTAAACAATCTCCTTTCTCACCAGTTTTCAAGTTGGTGGGTTGCATTTGATGTAGGGAATCAAGAATACGTTGAGGAAATGTTTTTGACTTTCAGGGGCTCAGACGATGCTGTTCTGATTCTGGGGGTGCTCTCTTTCTAGGTGTGTTTTTACACATCCTGGCAGACACCCTGGGGAGCGTCGGGGTGATCGCCTCCGCCATCCTGATGCAGAATTTCGGTCTGATGATAGCGGACCCTATCTGCTCCATCCTGATCGCCATGCTCATCGTCATCAGGTGAGTGGGGCCTGTGACTGCAGTGACGGGAACGCGAGGTGGTCACTCTGAGTCATGGTAGCATTGGCCTTCCTCTGGCCCGTCACAGATCCCTACAGAGAGTCCTTCTCTTTTCCTCGGCCCGGGGTGTGAGGCTTCCCGCTGGCGTTTCACAGTTAACCTGATGGGTCTGTCATGCAAGTCAGTCATCCTTTCCGTGGACCCAACACCGTGCCTGTAGAGTAGGCACTAGAAACACAAACGTGTTCGCCGTAGTCGGAGGAGTCTTCTTTCTCTGCCGCCCCCTCCTGCACTGCCAGATGCACGGGAGGTGGCGTCTCCCGTAGAACTGTCTCCAGTCTGCACACTGTCTGCAGAAGTCCCGAAAAGGCACTCACTGGAGTGCATCTGTCTCCCTCTCCGGTGGTACATCCTTGAGGAGGGGTCTGTCTTTCAGCTTTTTTAGCTCTGTTGCTTATTGTGGTGCCGTGTGTACAGTTATTACCTCTTGTGTTTATTTTATTTATCTCTTGAATTATTTATAAAGATAGGTCTTGAATTGGATTGCTTTATTCATATGGTTATACTGTTAGTAAAAATTTCTTTATAATGATGACAAGACCTTCTAGTGGACAGACTACGATGATTTTTATAGCTTAGTTTGTTAGAATAGACTTAATAAATTATAATGGAATTCTAATTAGTCATAATTCATTCTTTATAACTAGTCATAAAAGCAGATTTTTGACTTTTTGCTTAAAGATAGGATATACTTTCTAAACTTGGAGATTAGTTTTAAATATTCTCTCAAACATCTACACTGGGAAGCGGCTCTGTAAAGCCCTTTATAAAGCTGGGCCTGCCTGTTCTTCCCCTCCCTGAGTCTCACCTCTCTGAAAGTCCGGCTTTGGGCCATGCGGTCCGTGGAAATAATCCCTCATCGTAGGTAACTGACCAGGGTACCTCTTTAGTTGCGGCTCACTGCTTAGCTTATTGGGTTTCGTATGTAATCCTTAGCCGCTCCTCACACTTGTCAGGGAAGGGTCTTGACGTTCACTTGCTTTGTCTGCCCCGGTTCCCCGACTCTCCTGCCCTTGGTTGCTGAGAAGAGGAAGTCTCTGGCAGACCCTTTTCCATGCTGGGGCCAAAGCCGTCTTTAACGAGGAGTGTGGTCCTCAGAAAAACATCTCGGTAGATCCCTCTGTGGCTCTTTCTCATCCTCGGGGTAAAGTCTGTTCCCCTTAGTGGGGCTCCATGCGGTCACCGTCCACCTCCTCAGTCTCCCTCAGGCCCTTGTCGGCGTGTACTCTGCTCTCGGCCACGGTCGGTCACTCCCAGGTCCCTGAAAGCACCCACGCTGTCTGGACTTCAGGCTTTGCCGGGGGCTTCCGTCTCCCAGGTGACATGCGCTCACACCACGGTCCCTCTCGCCCCCGTAGGGGTCCAGGCCGCGCCGGCCCCTGACACTGCTCCCACGCACCGAGCTTCCTCCTGGTGGGCATAGCCTATCTCCCCACACCCCGTGGGGGACAGCTGGTTTCCGTGGTTGTTTAGTTCCCACCTAACTCTTCCAGGCTGAAAGCTGGTACAATTTAGAGCTGAATCAAAATAAACTAATGTTTTGTCAGCCTCAGAGAATTACTCTCTCTAATTCCACCTAGGAGTCCTTAGTTCACTCCCAGTTAGTGATTCCACAAGTATACATACACGTACTCACGGAGAAAGCTTTTTTGCTGAAGTATAACACAGTAAAAACTGCACAAATCATTTTCAACATGAGTTTATCAAGTAGACCTGGTCCCCAGGGCGGTGGCCGAGAGGGTGGGAGAGAGAAGCCCTCGCTGTTTGTGGCCTCACACGGAGTGGGCGCTGCGAGACCGGGATGGTGCTGCTGACGTGGAGGGTGGGGTACCCCTGGGGAGTGGAGGTCTGGAACAGGTCCTGGGTGGGGCGGGGTGGGGGGCACCGTGGACTCCTCTGCGGGACTCTGCTGTAAAGCGAGCAGCGCGCTTGCCTGGCAGCGCCGTGGGCCCCCTTTGAAGTCTGTGGGCCTGAGTTCAAAGTGAGAACAGCTGGCAGCCTGTCTGTTCTTCTCCGGGCGTGCTCGGCTACTGGGGAGGGTGTAGAGCAGACCGCGAGTTGCACTGAACAGGTTTGGGGTTTGTCGGGTAAGTGATGGCAGTAACAGAGTAGCAAGGCAGGGGTTAGAGTGGTGGGAAATTAGAGGAAGTAATGGATGCTATAAAAAAACACAACAACCCCAAACCCCAACATGGTGGGGTTAGTGGGTTGGAGCTCTGGGAGATGTGCGGAGTGGAGGGATTCGGACCAGGTCCGGTGCTTGGTTTTGAGGTCGAAGGTTGGAGGCCTGAGCCCAGGGGAGGACCCAGGATAAGTTACGGCCCAGAGGCCAGTGTCCGGTGCGTTGCCCACGTGGACATTCCCATTCAGAGTCAGGAGAAAGGCAGCGGCAGAAAGACAGGTCCTTTGCCAAACTCTTCAGTGAGGAGGGGGAGCCAGCAAGAAGCATCCTGCCGGTGATCAGAATGGGGTGGGGTGGGGAGTCCTGTTGCCTGGGCCTGGGCAGAGCTGTGCTGGTGATGGGGGCGGGGGGAGCAGGAGAACAGTGATCTGGGGGTGGTCATGAGGAGAAAGGACACAGCTCCAGGGGCGCGAGTGGAAGGGGAAAGAGCCTCCCTAACGGCGCTGCGGGGACACAGTGTCCGGGGGGGGACAGCTGGCTGCCAGGTGGGGCACGGACTTGATGTGGCTGCTCAGGGAAGAGACTGAGGATTTAATGAGCATTGCGTGTTGAACAGTAGTTCCTAAAAATATTATGGAAATAATTATGCTGACAAAGGAACTTGGCAAAGTGTAGAAAAGGATAAGGAAAAAAATTACCTCCAGTTCCACCAGCCCAGAGAACGATGTTGATAATTTTGTGGGTGTTTTTTTTGGCTTTTTTCTTTCATGCTGAGCCTCTTTTTTGATGGTATTTTTTTGTTTGTTTGTATTACATATATTCTGAGAAAGAAAACTTCTTTAGCTTTTTCTGATTATAAACTTATAGTCAGTGTAGGACGCTTGGAAAATGATGAGAAATAGAACGAGACAAAGAAAAGCCAGCCAGGATGGCCACCCGGAGATCACATGACTGCGGTTAGCTGTGTTTCTGTGTGGCCGATTTTAGGCTTTTCTTTACGTTACTAAAGTTCTGCAGCCTGCGCTGACCATTGAGCTCGGTCAGCATTAGAGTGTTCGCAGGCTGCAGATGAACGATAGCACGGTTTTTATTTTAAGTCAGTAAAGTTTTGGGATGATTTCTTAGCTAGCAAGGTCTTAATCAATGGCAATAAATGGCCACAAGCTACGGGGAGGCACTCAAGAATGATATATCTTGTAAAGTGTGGATTTCTCTTTACGTAGGAGAGAAGGAAAATATACTCGGTGTGTATGTGGATGCAGTGTAAGTGTATACATATGGATGTAGAACATACTATCTGTTTGTGTTTGTTTATCCCTGAATGTTAGGTGGGTCTCTCTGGGTGGCATAATTTTAAAATTATGCTTGTCTCAAAAGTCTTCAAGGCAAACCAGCATTTCTGACTTGGCCTTCAGAAAACATTTTTTTTAATGGAGCACAATAAAGAACAACTTAAGCTTCAAAGTGCAAAATAAAGACATTCCCGTCATCTGTTTTGCTGTTGGAAAGCAAACCCCATTTACGGAAATGTTCACACGATAATGAAACATCCGCAGGATCACTTTGAGACATTTTTCAAATTGGTTAAGTTTGCCTGAGTAGCCAAAGCTGATTGGAGGAAATAGATAAAAATGCGTACAGACTCAACAAAATAGAGGATAAAGGAGTAATTTTCCCTTCTCCTTAGTTTGTATATATATATTAGCGATTCATCCCGAGCGAGAGAAATAATGGGGCCCTTTCTGCGTTGTGTGGATTTAAATGCTCTCCACTGAGAATGCACAGTGGAAGTAGATGCTCCCCCTCTAGGCTGCCTGCCAAACGTTCCATTTTCACTTTCGCAGTGAAAGTGATTTCTTAGAAAAAGGCAGTTTTTCTCTCCACATTTTCTAACACGGGCAAATGGTGATATAAATTTCTGGGTAAAACTGGGTTCCACTGTGATGAATTTTGTTTCCCAAAGAAAAGCAGCTGATTGAGCACACCAATGAGAGTGTAACTTTTCTCTTCTGGAAATATATACTTCTTGTTAGAGATCTCAGAATGGTTTGCTCCTTGTTCCCATCAGTAGCTGAATTGGAATGGAAAGCAGATGCATAACTTATAGAGTGCAGACATCCGAACAATCAGTTGTAGCTTTGAATTTCTCTGTGATTTTAAAGTGATGCCCTTTCCCTAGATCAGAAACTTGATTTCTGATTTACTTAAATCAAAGGGGTGCCTAAGCATGATGGGAAAAACGCATAAACAGGATGCAGGCACGAGCTTCGTTACTGGCGTGGTGTCTCTGAAGCCTCACTGACATGTTCTTTTCAATTAGTTTTCTGCACCTCACCACTTACCACTGTATGGTGCTGTGTGAATTTTTATCATACTCATTTGTTAATACAAAGAACAGGAAATTTTCTCTTTGTTCGGGGAAAAACTTTTTGGGTAATATATTTCTTGTCATGTTGAAGAAGAAATACATCCACTCTTAGAGGCAAACTAGGACAATGGACTTTTGAAATGACAGACAAGGTCACAGGCAGAGGCACGAAACGGAAAGAAAGTATAACGAACCAAATGATCAGTTTGAAATTCTGAATCACAGGTGATCCTCTTCGTTGACGAGTGCAGGATTTGGGCCAGATACTGGTTTGGATAAGTCTTGTTGACTCTGTAGTCAACTAGATAATTATTTGTGGCCTATGTTAAGTAAAACGTAAGCATTTTTTAAAACATGTAAGAAGCTACCGTAACATACATAAGAAATTACAGAGAGATACTTTTTTCAAAAATGGTTTTGGGTGGTGTCTGAAAATTTCCTTTGTGGTTAGCTTTTCAAGTAGTTATAACTTTATGAACTATACTTTTGGGGACTGAGGTAAATGAAGACAGTTTTCCGAGATTTTAACTTGGTGCTTGTATATGTATCCGTGGTGGGAATGTTTTTGTCTAGCAATTTTATTTTTCAAGCATATATAAAACCATTATAGTGCATTTACAAATACTGATTAGTCTAGTGCCCTTCTCAAACAGCATTCTGGGAGAGAGTACCCTAAGGCAGGGGTGTCACACTCATTGTCGCCAGGGGCCACATCAGCCTCGAGGTCACCTTCAAAGGGCAGAAATAATGTTAGGACTGTGTACACATAACTCCTCCTTAACAGTTAAGGAGTTGAAATCACATTCGGCCCTTCAAAGGCAAATGCATCCATTTATATGAATTATTAACTTCTCATCTGCACATGGAGAGAGTGCTGGTTCTGTACTGTCCTCGGGGGAACTGAGAAATAGTCTCTGCAGTCGTTCTGCGTGTCCAGTGGTTCAGATGAAGAGGCCCAGTGAAGAGGGCCTGCAGAGTGGGCTTAGACACGTTAGAAAGAGCAGAGCATATGCAATCATGTAGTAGTGATCATTCGCCAGTAACACTGGAGAAGAGAAAGTAGTTGAGGTTTAAGAATTGAAAAGGAGAGGTTATCTTTTATGTAAAATATATGATTGTATTTCTGTAAAACCCATGGGAAAACTATGACAAGTAATTTAGTCAAGTTCCAGGTATAAAATTGGTGTTCACAGTGAGTACAGTTTATAAATAAGCAGCATTCAGTTGAATGATATAATTAAAGAGAAGGCAAGGTAACTCGGCTGAGGACACTTCTGGACTCTATCGGGAAAGTAAGAACTCCTGTGCGTGGCTCACAGAAATGACAAGGGTCCCGTCCCTGTGGAGAGAACTTTGACAACATCTCTCATAAATGTGCCTTTACTTTGATTAAACAATACCCCTTCTAGGAATGTAGCCTAAGGACAAAATGGCAGAAATATAAGAGGATGTGTAAATAAGGCCATTCTTCGTGGCTTCCTTCACCGAGCTGGAGAGAAGGCCAGTGTCCATTCCCTCCATTCCCCGGGGAGTCGGATGCAGTCCTGCAGGACCAGTGAGGGGGTGGCACTGGCCAGAGGGTGGAACAGGAAGCCCCGACCCTCCTCCTCCCGTGTAGACAGATTAACATGGCAAACTGACAGCATGCCTCTGGGAGAAGTGCAGAAACCAGTTAACAGGTGTTTGCACCCCAGCCTGGTGGGGAGCCAGCCTCATGATAGAAAATGCATGGCACGTCCCACTCTCCCGTGATGGCGACTCCCACCCCAGCCCCTGTCTCCTTCCTGGGCAGGGAGAGGACTTGGGCCTGCCTCCAGTGGGCTTTTAGTGGGCCCGCCTGAGAGACTGGTGTCTGTCTGTCTTGCTCTGTCCAAATACAGCAAGTCCTCCTCACTTCCCCTTGTCAATAGGTTCTTGGAAACTGCGACTTGAAGCAGAAGCATGTGTAATGAAACCCGTTGTTTACCACAGGCTGATACAAACAAGAGTTAGGTTTCTACAGCATCTCCTCAGTGTTAAAACGAAATGACAGTGAGCGACAGGGCGCTATTTGAGGACCTGCCACACAGGAGGCAGTTTGGGCGTCTGGAGAACAGACATCAACCATGCCCTTGAACTGGCAGTACCACAGCCAAACAGTAGGTGGACCCCCTGCACTGTGCTTTGCTGCAGATGCCCGGAAGAGCTGCTGGCGGAAGCCTGCAAACCCTTTCAGACAGCAGGTCACATGCACAGGCCCAGAAGTAACACATACCCAGGCAAGACTCAGAGGTCTCCAGAGTCCCCAGCCAGGCTAGGTGGAGAATGACGTCCCTGTATGAAACCAGACCACAAAGTCCGGAGTGGTGGCTGATTCCTCAGATACTAGAATCCAAACACTACAAAATACAAAGAAACAGCGAACTATGACACATTTAAAGGTGTTGATTTGATCTCCAGAAACCAAACCTACAAAAAGGAGACATGTAAATAGCCAGACAAAGAATTCAAAATTACCATCCTTAGGATGTCCAGTTAATCAAAAGAAAGCACAGACGCTAAACAAAATCAGGAAAATGATACATGAACAAAATGAGAATAGCAGCAGAGATAGAAACTGTTGAGGAGAGCCAAACAAATTCTGGAACCGAAGAATAATAATAACTGAATTGAAAATTTCCCTGGGGGGCTCAACAGCAGATTTGAGCAGGTGGAAGAATCGCTGAATTTGCATACAGGGCTTACAGAACTACTGAGGCAGAGGAGAGAAAGAAGAAAACGAGAAGAGACCCTGAGATGTTTATGGACAAGCAGAACAGCGTACGCATTATGGGAGTCCCAGAAAGTGAAGAAACCAAGAAAGGGGCAGTGAACCTATTTGAAAAACAATGGCCAAAACTTTCTCAAATTGAAGAAGAAAAAGTGGATAAACAAATTCAAGAAACTGAAGAACTTCAACTAAGATACCATAAGGAGACCTACATTGAGTCACATCCCAACTGTTAAAAATCAAATATAAAGTGAGAATCTTGAAAGCAGTGAGAGAAAAGCAACTTGTCACATCAATGATAGCTACAAAGAAGACATTTTTAGGGTACATACAAAGGGGAATGAGAAAGGAATCAAAACATGTCACTATAAAAAAATCGGTGAAGCAGAAAGGAAGACAGCATGGGGGGAGAGAGACACAGAGAGCCACTAGACACACAGAAAACAGTTGACAAAATGGCCACAGTGAGTCCTTTCACATGAGTAATCGTATACAAATGGATTAAACACACTAATTAAAAGACAGGCTGCCCAAATGGATTTAAATAATTAAGATCCAGCTCTACTCTGTAAGCGATGTGCTTTATCTAAGGGTGCATGTAGACTAAAAGCGAAAGGGTGCATGGAAAACATATTCTGCACAGACAGGATCCTAGGGAGAACAGCAGTGGCCACACTTGTATTAGACAAAAACTGTCCCATGAGACGTAAAGGGCATCACAGAAGGATAAAAAGATCAATTCACCGTTCACTGACCTTTACAAATATGCAGCGATTTTAACTATACATGCACCTAACGTTAGAACACCCAATTATATGAAGCAAACACCGACAGGAAGAAACAGAAGGCAACCCAGTAACAGTAGGAGGTTCAGTGCCTCACTTTCAGTTATGAGTAGAGCAACCAGGAAATTGGTCAAACAGAGGATCAATAGGGAAAGGGAGACTTGAACAGCACTAAGGCCGGTTGGTCCTGACAGCTGCGTCCACCCAACAACAGCAGGATAAACATTCTTCCCAAGCACACGTGGAATATTCTCAGAAGACTACATGTCAGGTCACAGAAGAAGTCCTAACAAATTTTAGAAAATTGAAATTATACAAAGTATCTCTGCTGACCACGGTTGGAATGAAACTAGAAATCAATGGTAGAAGGAAAACACAGAAATCCACAAATACGTGGAAATTAAACAACACACTTTAACAACCACTGGATCATGAAGAAATTGCAAAGGAATTTAGAAAATGTCTAGAGGCAAGTGAAAACAGAGACAGACATGAAATGTATGGGATGCAGGGAAAGCAGCACTAAGAGGAAAGTTCATAGCAATAAGTGCCTGCATCTTTTTTAAAGGAGCATTTGAAGTCTTGCTTCCTGGCAATTGTCAGTTTGGGCTCAAGTAAACTCATAAAAATTCTCAAAAAAAAGAAAAAGGAATAACGATCTTAAACAACAACCTAACCTTATACCTTAAGAAACTTAAAAAAAAAAAAGAGAGCAAATAACTCAAAGTCATCAGAAGGGAGGAAATAAAGATTGGAGTAGATAAATGAAATACAGGATAGAAAAACAATTGAAAAAAAACTAACCCAGAGTTGGGATTTTTAGGTCAACAACGTTGACCAATGAAGAAACTATAACTTGTGGTCATAGAAGCTTCCAGATAATAATTTGATTTTCGTAGTTTCTTTGAGTCCCAACAGTTTTTTGTGAACAGAGCCCTTTCCCTTCCCTTGGATACTTTTTGAAATGGAGGTTTCCTTAAATCACAAATAATAAATAGTGCAGTCCTTCTGGCCGGGTCTGCTTTCAGAACTCTGCGCGTCTGTGGAGCTCCGGGCCCTCTGGCCGCATCGCTCCGGGCCCTCTGGCCGCATCGCTCCCATCGTCTCCTTCCGCTCTCCCTCCCCCCGGCGGCGTGTTAGCGGGAGACCCACTCATTTCCTCCTTCGTCTGCACCCTTGTTCTTCATGGGTACATAGGAGATCACTTCATTTTCTTTACTTACATTGCTGGCGTAATTTCAGTGTCTTACACATGGGAATGCAGAAAGAGCTTTTGTTAAGACGGTAAATTGCGCACCAGGAATTGGGAGCGCTGCTTGCTGCTGTCCGACAACATGGAATTCTTTCTCACCCGTACCTGTCTGCACAGAGGATAAGATCCTTTTGCCATTTAGCTATTACTGTGCAGGGTTGGAACTCATGTCAAACAAGAGCTGTTGTATATTTTAATAATCTTCCACTAGTGTTTGAAATTTTAAAACAGATTATACATTCAGGAGACATGTGTCAGGTGCTTATTATATTCCAAGCCCTGTGCTGGGCACTAGGAATAAAAAGAATGCGGCGTGATCTCTGACTCCAGAGGACTCAGTTGAGATGAGACCACCCCCGTGTGGGGCAGAGAGCTTGCGCCTTGGGATGGGCACGCAGCGCCGCCCCTTCCCAGGTGCGACAACCCACACGGTGCTCTTGAGCACTGAGAGCTCAGGTTTCCTCTTCTGTGAAAGGAGGGCGTTGGCCCCAACGATCTCGTGTGATCTTGCCTACATCCCTGATTCCAACATTTGCTTAAGGTTACTTAAGGTTGTTGTGAGGATGCAATTAGAAGAAATTTATGAAAGCACTTTAAAAATTATTAAGTGTTGCCTAATCAAAGATGTTACTAATTATTTACTCATTTGACATTATTTACTAATGCTTTCGGTTTAAGACCAGATGCATGAAGTGTTAAAATTGAATTCCAGAAGTTTCAGGGAAAGGGCGGCCTTTCCATGACTGTGGCCCCAAGTCCTAGGAGTATGTGAGGGTATCTTCTGATTCCCATTATTGGGTGAAGTAGGTTCTCTGTAGAGGGGCATCCATTTAAACCATAGGTTGTGGGAATTCAGTAAATTGTAAGGTGCACCCCAGCCTTCAGGGTTTGGGCTGTCTGTTCTTTATGAGGCTCATGAAACTCGGGGGAAACAGGTCCTTAGTCGTTCACTGCCATGAAGCACACTTGTATTCATGCAAATACGGCTGCATGTTTACAGCCTCACAGGACCGCCGTGTATGATGTAGAACACGTTACTGTTTGGGGTGGACTATCTTTTGCTTTTTTGATTCACTAACATTGTGAAGTATATGACATATACCAGGTCTTCACATTTACGAGCTCTTTCAGAGTACAGCCGGCTGTCTTCTCCATGTTTGTGTATTGTAAGGGCCGCTGATAATGTGCAGGAAGAATTAGCTCAAAAGCCAGTTCAAAAAGTTGAAGTAATAATTATGTTTCAGTTATTATTAATAGATATTTATTCTCAGATCTAAGTAGTAGTTTCAGCTTGGAAGTTTTATTGTTAAGCATTATGATTATCCCTAGTGTGATGGTCTTCAAAAGTTTTCATAATGTAGACCCTTTTTATTTACTGTTGAAATAGTGAGACTCACCAAACGCTGCTTTTGAAGTAAGATTTGAACATATTTTCATTTGCAGTTACTGGCAATAAAGAATAATAACTAACTTGCTTATTTAATCTGCTAGGATTTCAGCTTTCACATTTACGTTTATGTTTATGATCACATGATTATAAATTTGATTTACCCCAGCCTTTGAAGAATAAAGTCCTTACCCTGCTTTACTGGTGAAGCAAAGACTTGTACCGCAAATGACTCGTTCCTCCTTATATACGCTAGGAAGATGGTGTTTCATTGTTACAGCTAGAATGGAGTTGGTCAAGCAGAAGTGAGCCTCTAATTGTTTCCAAATGCTTACTTTTGGGGTTTGGATGCAGCTCGGAGTCTGAGCTCAGTCTGGAATTTGCTACGCTTGTCTTTTTCCCCATATCCTTTCATTATGGGTAGAGAGAGTCGTGCTCGGGTCTGTTTTGTGATTCCCCTTTATAACAGTTAATCAGAAAAGTATGGACACAAACTCCTGAGCCAAACGCAGTTTTACAAGGCAAAAAAGTAGGGTCTCTGCAGGTTTCTTTTACATTTTTGTGACCTTTGAAGTTATTACAGAAATTGACCTTGGTTCTAAATGGCACTTCACTGGGTAAGTTAGCAAGCACCCTTTTCTCGCAACCGCGGCTCCACAGCTCAGGTGCCGCTTCTGCAGCTGGAACTCTCACGTTTTAAAGTTTTGATTGGAGAAAAGGGGTGTGGCCTTTCCCTGTCCTTCAGTGACTTGTATGCTCAATGCCATGTTCGATGTAAACATGTTATTAAAATCCAATCTAAACGGGCAACCATTCCCAATATTCTAGGGTAGCAAAATCAGTAAAAACCTCACTGGACCCTTACTAAAAAAAGCACACTCTCCCTATATTATTTCCTCATGTTGGTTATGATGTCTTTTACTTAGTTATTTGAAATAAAAGGTTGTTTCTGACATTACTCAATTGAAATGTTTCTGTGCATTACGGTAATTGGATTGAGCGCAGACATGAGCAGTAAGGTCCCTGCCAGCTCAGATGGCATGCCATCTGCGATCACAGAGCTTCTCCCCCAGTTTTAGATCCCTTGAACTCAGGGCCACGTGGGAAGGGGATTTTAGGCGACAAGGGCGGTACCGGCAGTAGACTTTGGGAGGCAGCACATGGAGCACTCACATTCAGGTTTGACCTGGGCGTGGTGAGCACATTCAGGTTTGACCTGGGCGTGGTGAGATGCGCTGAGGCTTTCCTGGTGAGTGTTCTTGGTGCTTTTCTGGCTGATCTGGAGGGTCACTACAGATTGAGTCCCTTGCAGAAGCACACGTCACACGTGCTGCTTCAGCGACGTGATACCGCATACCGCATGCCTCCGTCGCAGCGGAGCTCGTGTCCTCTCTTATCCCTTCTCCCCACACTTCTTCGTTTTTAAAGGTATATTTGAAAGTAAGTCACCAGCATACTAATAAATAATGCCGTTCACCAAGGTTTGTGAGAAATGAAATGGATAAAGGCATGATTTATAGTTGTTGTGAATTAATTGGTCCACGTGGCGGGTCCCAGGGACTGGTTGCTGCCTGACTTCCCTCAGCCGCGCTCTGGGCGTGTCTGGTAGTTAGGAAACCCGTGCAAGGGAGGTGTTGGGGACTGTTTATCTTTCTGTTCCGGTGCCTAGCACATGCTCGGTGCGTGGTAGCACACAGTACATTTTCGTGGACTTGAACTTTTCAAAATTGAATTTGAAGTCAAAGGACCTGGTCCTGTTCTAGTTTTCCCACTCACTGGCTGTGTCCTCAGGATACTTCTAGACGCCCACCTCCACAACTCTGGAGCGTGGTTCTGTCTGGGCCTAGAAAGGCGGGTGCCGAATAGAGCACAACATAGTGCTTACTGATTGTTCGTTTGTGTGGGCTGCATAATAAGTTCATTTGCAGGATTACCTGATCAGAGATGGACCAACCCAATTTTCCAAGTGCAGCTCTCCTCATCTGGGGACTCGATTGTGCTCGTGTGTGTTCTGGTGTATAAAAGCCACTTGTGTTTTCTTTCATTCTCAAATATATCCCCTCTCTCATGTTCCTCATAGTTTGACCTTTTTTTTTTATTGAATGAAACATAAAGGTGGAAGCAATGGCCTCGATACCGAGTCCACGCCGCCGTTTTGCGGGTGTGCAAACCGAAGGTTGGACGGGCTGTCCCAGCTGTTTGGAGGCAGTGACGGGGCCCGAGGATCACGGCTGCCATTTGAGTGCGTTTTCCACGTTGGGCCTCTCCAGGTGTTGTTGGCAGATCTTGGATAAACATTAGAGAAGGTATCAAAATAGCTAAATTTGAGGGGTGCATGGGCAAAAAAAACCCTTTTCTTATTCTCACGTAGTTATGCTGGGGAACTGTTCTTGTGCACGGTTTTCTCGGTTGAATTGGATCTGATTCGCCTTGTCTCTCTGCCTGTGCCCTGTACCAGCGAGCCCTCACCTGGTCGGTCAGAGCACAGTGGAGGAGAGGCACCGCTCTGCAGGCCCGGGGAAGGAAGGGCCGGGGCTGCGTCATCGTCACAACCCCAAACCCTCCTCCCGTTGCCCAGTTTTCCTCCAGACTTCCCAGAGGGACGTGAGGGGACACGTCAGACAGTTTCAAGGACAGTTCGGGATCAGGGAAAGTGCCCTAAAAGGGGTGACACTTGAGATGTTAAAGAAGGAATAGAAATCAGATTAAAGGGCAGTGTAGGGACTTTCTAGGCAGAGGTTACAGCTCGAGTCAAAGCAGGAAAGGAAGAAACAGCGGAAAGTAAAAGCACAAGTGCGTTTCAGGGTTTTGAAGTGCAGCGCTGGGGGTGGGGGTGAGGCTAGGGGCCCGGATCCAAGCCTCTGCCACGTTCCAGAGCTTCCCCTCAGTCCTTGCACTGCGGAGGTCGTAACAGACTTTGCAGTGGGGAAGGGGGAAGGGAGAGGCTCAGATGCTGATTTTAGAAAGATTAGTCTAGTAGCTTTATAAAGAGTGGTTATGTTTGTTACTATGGATGCATAACAAGTTACACCGAAACCTAGCAGCTAGAACAACAGACGCTGTCCTCTCACAGTTTGCCTTGGTTCAGGAACCTGCGAGTGGCTAGCTGGGCTCTCGGGCCCAGGGTCTCTCCCACGGCCATGATCAAGGTATCAGCCAGGGCTCATTTGGGGGAGAATCCACTTCCAAGGTCACTAACGGCTGTTGACAGTATTGGGTTTCGGTTGGCCTCCTGGACGGAGGGTCTCACTTCCTGTCCAGAGCATCCCCCAGTTCTTTGCCCTGGGCCCCCCATCAGACAGCTCACAGCATGGCAGCCCTGGGCCTGGGGTGAGAAAGCAAGACAGCAGGGTGAGCAAGATGGAAGCCCGTGTCTTTAACCTAGTCTTAGGAGTGACATCTCTTCACTCTCGCCATATTCTTCAGCAGCAAGTGCCGACTAGTCCAACCCACACTCCGGTGGGGAGAGATTACACACGAGTGTGCATCCGGGGGTTCAGGGGCAGTGGGAGCCATCTTGGAAGCCACCTGTCACGGTGGACTCGAGAGCCTGAGACTAGAGCGGAGGGGCCCCTGAGGGGCGGGGCTGGTCGAATAACCCAGGTGGCGGTGGAGAGATCCTTGCAGACTGCGGGATGGAAAGGAGGGCGGGGGATGAGTGAGGAAGTGGCCAGGGTGTTGAGTCCTGAGAATGGGTGACTTAGAGCCACGGGGGTTCCAAGGGAAAGAAAGGAATTCAGGGTGCCGTGGGATTGTTCTTGGCTCTTAAATCACTGTCTGACTGAGGAACATTTTCACTCCAGTGGGACTTAAACCCCTGCCCACATTCAGCTTTTCATCTTCATGCTGCCGCCCCTACAGGCTGGAGTCCTTATGGCCAGTCCTTGACGTGCCCTCACTGTGTCTTCACTGTGCCCAGTTACACAGCAGCTGCTGCTCTGAACATGTTTCATTTCTCTTCGTCCCTGCCGCAACCTTCCCCGCGTCCTGAGCTCTGCACACTTAGAGTACCGGAGCGGTCTCCTGATTCCTCCCCCGGGGCGTTTTTCTTTCTTTAATCCAGATTCTAAAACATCCGATATCTGTATATAATCTTCCATCCATTTAACCAGCAGGCACTTATTGTGGGCTCCTTAAGGCACACTTCAGCGTCGCCCTTCCCAGAAAGGTGCACGTTCCTTTGCTCTCTGTTCCCTACAGCTGAACTCAGGAGGGGTTTCCTTTGGAAACGTTGAGACTCCAGGTTTAGAAGAGAGCCTGGCCTTAAGCCATTTAGTGTCCAACCTCCCGACTCGGTCCCCTGGGGCAGCAGCGCAGTGCCTGACCGCCCCGACTCTTGGGGGTGCCTCGGCCTCCCCTAAAGGTTCTGATTTGCCTGTCAGTCAGAACTGAAAGCAAACCAGACTGTAAGGTGGGTCCACTGTGTCACCAGCTTAGGAAACCACTGCATTCGAGCCCCCTCACCACCCACCATGGTCTGGGGCAGTTATTCAGCTGAACAGCCCAAGGCAGTGGTTCCCGAGGCTGGGCTGAGGACCAGCGTCTGGGCACACACAGCTGTCCTGGGCCCTGTCGCTGCAGGCGCTGAGTCGCCAGGTCGGTGGTTATATCCGGGCTTCTGTGTGGTTTAAGTCATGAAAGAAGACACGTGTCACTGGGTTAGAAAAATATTAAGCAACTGGACTAACATACGCCATATTAATCTTTTTGTATTTTCCTTATCAGCACTCTTCAGCTAAATGTGTGAAATTATTTGATAATTGTTAAGGACCGGTTCGTTGGTCAAAATATGCTTTATAGATTACCTTGGAAGGTCCTGGTCATCTGGAGTCTATTCTATTTTTATTATTTATTATTTCTCTGAAGTCTGTTTTAAATAACAATGGAATGACTGCTGTGTTTAGATGTGTAGATGCTCCAGAACTACTCAGTAGTGTGAGTTCAGTGTTGTATATTGTACATGGATGCATTTATCTAACTCTTTTATTTTAGGTAGTAATTTACTGATCACACGTAAAACCCGGAACAGTGACGAGATTCTTTCCCCCCAGTGTTCTGGCGAACCTCACTGCGTTCCAGGCTGGGGGGTGTGCTGTCACTTCGCTGCAGGGCGGGACTGTCAGGGTGTGGCTAACAAACTCACTGTCTTCCTTCTCTTCAGTGTTGTGCCCCTGCTAAGAGAGTCTGTTGGAATACTGATGCAGAGGACTCCTCCCTCGCTGGAAACTCTTCTGCCTCAGTGCTATCAGAGGGTGAGTATCAAGGCTTCCAAACCGTTGGGTTACGTGGTGCTTCCGAACTGTCAGGGCTCGCCGCTTCAGGGAGTTGGGTCGCCCGCGTGCACGATGTAGTCTTGCGGGGGACCCTGACCGTGCACGCCGGCCGCTTCCATAGACCGAGACAGAGTCGTCAGGAAATGTGGAACTCTGCGAGCCAAATTGGGTAGAGATCGTCCTTGTCTAGAAACCCAGCAGTTCTTTTACACATGCAGAGACGAACAGCAGATAACAGAAGCAAATACTCAGTTGTTTTTCTTTGAGCTGCCACTTGGTGCCGGACAGCCTTCCGAGGTGCTGGGGAGGCAGCGGTGCACAAGACAGACAATGTCTCTGCTGGGAGAGGGCTGCGCCGAACAGGACACGGGGCCCTGAAAAAGGAAGCAGTGAGTGAAGTGTCCGTGATGATACTGTGGTAGCACAAAGTGAAGTGGTGGACGTGAAAGGCTGCCTCAGATTGGCTGAGGAAGTCATAGTCAGGGACCTTGAAATCATGTTGGGTAGACAGAGCCAGATGTAGGAAACTCCTGGAGCACAGTGTTCCAGGCAAAGGAGAGTGGCGGTGCAGGAGTCCTGGGGGGACCGAACTGAGCGGGTGTGAAGAGCAGGAGAAAAGGCCACATGGCCGCTGCGTAGCACACCCAGGGAGGGGTGGTGGGGAGGCTGGAGGGAGAGGCAGGCTCTAAGGTCTGGGTCTTGCCGAGAGGTTAGGATTTAGTTCTGATGAAATGGGGACAGCAGAAAGCCTCTGGGCAAGAAGAGCAGCATATGGGGTTTTAAAGTTTTTCTGCGATGACCTGCCTGCTGTTAGAGAACAGACTCTAGGGAGAGTGAACGTGAAGGGAACCAGGCTGCTGGTGGCTCGTGAGGCTGCCGTCATCTGAGCGGGCCGCCGGGACGCCGGCGTCTGGGGAAGAGGGAGAAGAGGAGCCGTCTGGATGCATTTGGAGACAGTGTGTCAGGGGAGGGGAGGAAGGGTGTCCACTTGCACCACCGGCTGCTGGTCCCGACGGAGGCCATGTCCACGCAGGTTTGAGGGCGGAAACATCCCCCAGATCTGGGGCTCCGCACCGGGCTCGTTAGGGGTGAAATGCCAGCTGTGCTGCTGGGGGACCAGTCAGGGAAGCGGTCGGATGGGCACACCTGGTGTCTGGAGGCCAGAGGAGGGCTGGAAGGAGTCGGCGTCATCAGTAGGTCAGTGGATTTAAAACATTAGGGCTGTAACTCCAGGTCTAGGCTCAGCTGGGGAGCCAGGACGGGTGGTGGGGGGTTAGGGAGCCCGGTTGGTGCTGAAGGAACCGCTCACTGAGTGAGGAACACTGGTGATGTAATCCTGAAGGGGGGTACTGCAGGAGGGCCGTCCAGGAGCAGGGCAGAGGGACAGGCCCACAGCACTCTGGTGGGACTCGCTGTGGGGACCCCCAGGGGTCGTGTCCTCAAGGGAAGGTGGGAGGAGCTCCCACAGGTCGGGGTCAACGAGCGGGTTTGGGGACAGGAGAAGGGATCTTCTGGGTGCCTCTGTTTTCTCGAGGATTTATAAGGCCGTGTCATGCAGAGATTCGAGGAGGCCAGCGAAGAAGGAAGGGGTGAAGTGGACTTTGGGGTCTGGGAAAGTGCGGTGAGGCCCGTTGGAGACAGGAGCAGTTGGCTGCCTGCGGGGAGCAAGGGCCCCCACCACCAGCCTCCCGCAGGCTGGCCCAGCGAGGAGCGACGTCCGTAGGTCGCATCTGTTCTTACCTGGGCCCACACCGAGCACAGTGCAGGCTGGGCGGTCACGCCGTCACTCATGCTGACACCAAGGCCCCAGGTGCTGGGGGCTGAATTGGGATTCCGACCCTCCTCACTCCAACTCTAAAGCTCCCGCCCCCTCCTGCCATGTGTCAGGGCAAGAGTAGCAGCCCAGGTCTCCAACCGCAGACCCACCTGCCCCACAGTCCTTAATGTAAGCCGCGGTGAAGCCTGTCTGTGGGAAACTCCCTTCATCGTGCTTTGGGGTGACTGCACCCTGTCCCCATGAGCTGTCGCTGAGGACGCAGAGAGACCTGCACAGCCAGGTAGTGACTGCACCCGCAGGGAACTTTTTCCAGCTTTAGTAGAAACAATGAATGAAAATTGTGTCTTAAGGAGTACAGTGGGATGTTTTAGTACACATGGGCCTTGTGAAACGATCGCCATGACAACACGGAACGCTTCATGAACTGGCGTGTCCTCCTTGTGCCGGGACCATGCTAACCTCTGCGTCGTCCCAGTTCAGTGTATGTGCTGCGCAGGCGAGCCCCGGATGCAGTTTTTCTCCACTCACGTGTTTGTGATGGACGGGGCGCTGCTCGGGCCGGGCGCTGTCTCGGGTGCTCAGGATACAGACAGGGAAGAGCGAAAGTAAGCCTTGCCCTGCGGAGCCTGAGCTCTGCCGGGGAGGCAGACAACAAGCAACATACGGAACATAAATACACACTGTTTCGTGTGCTGCTGTGCGCCAGGGAGCACCGCAGAGCAGAGACGTGTGAAGTGGAAGCATTTCCAGTTCAGACAGGGCAGCAGCAGGCGGGCTGACGGGCAGGTGCTGTCTGCGTTAGGACCCGAGTGGCCCGTGCAGAAATGTGGAGGGAAGGGCGCTCTAGGCATCGGGAGCAGCAGATACCGGAGACAGGAGTGGGCCTGACTTTTCGGAGTGGTGAGGAGGAGGCTGGGCCGGCGAGGAATAGGGAGGGAGCAAGGGGAGGAGTCGGTGGGACAGGTGATGGGACAGGTGGTGGGACAGGTGGTGGCCACGGGACACGGGGCCCTGTAGTAGTAAGATTGGCAGCCACTGGGGGAGTCTGAGCAGTGGAGTGGCAGCTTGGGGCCCATGGCGGATGCCAGGATCGACAGGCGCCGAGCGGAGGAGGAACCCGGCTGCAGAGCTAGGGACAGAGACCAGTGAATAGGCTGTTCCCGTCTCCTAGGCTCCATCCGGCCAGTGACACGGGCTTGGAGCGGGCCATCGAGAGGGTCTGGACGCTGCTGGCTGTGCTGCTCTGCGTTTGCGTATCGACGCAGGCACTCAGTATTCGGTGTGCCCTCCATGGTTTTTGAAATCTGTTTCGGTTTGTGTTTTGTTAAGTTATATACTCCTCTTTTTTAAAAAACCTCCATCAGTTTGTCTTGCCAGCGGTTCTCAGCCTAAGGCTGTGGAGACCGTAAGGAACCCATGGAAAAGCTCAGAGACACCCTTCTTTGTGGTGGCCACACAATCTGGGGACAGGTGCACACTGGCATCGAGCTCCCGGGGGCCTGAGGGTGCAGGGCG
The DNA here is from genome assembly GCA_004024845.1 of Tonatia bakeri. Taxonomy (NCBI): domain Eukaryota; kingdom Metazoa; phylum Chordata; class Mammalia; order Chiroptera; family Phyllostomidae; genus Tonatia; species Tonatia bakeri. Next base: position 49,595 of record PVIA01005696.1, read on the forward strand.
GGGGGGTCCCCTGGATTCTGATGGTTGTGCAGTGAAAACTGTCCCTTCCAAGGGCAGCCCTCACTGAGAAACGTTGATTCCGGCTCATTCCCCTTGGCACAGAGCTAGTGTTTTGCTCTTGTGAATTCTCTCGCTTTCTAAATTGCAGGTCCCTGACTTCTGTACATTTCGTTCTCTGTTCTTTGAGTTTCCTCTGTCATCTTCCCAGCTTCCGACCTCACTTGCGTCCCTACCTGTGTCCTCTGACCCCCCGCCGTCTTTGAAAATGTAGATTCCCTGGCATGCCCCGTCTGCCCTGTGGGCAGCGATGGGTGAGCGTCCGCTCCTGTTCCCCGAGCGCCTGCCGGGTAGCTGGCCCAGGATGAGGCGGGTGGTGAGCTGGGGCGCCTCGTGCCGCACTGAGTGACCCTGACTTTTGTGTTCCAGGTGCAGCACCTGCAGGGAGTGTACAGTTTACAGGAGCAGCATTTCTGGACCCTGTGTTCTGACGTGTACGTGGGGACCTTGAAGTTGGTGGTGGCACCGGATGCTGATGCCAGGTGGATTTTAAGCCAAACACATAACATTTTTACTCAGGTATGACTTTTTAATAACTTCTTTTAAGGGTCTTAGACTGTATTGTCTCTACTGTTTGAGAAGCATTTACTCTTTAACATGCGAAGTATATATATTCACCCACTACACTGTTGGGTGAGCACGATGTGCTCGTTTTTCCAGCCACAGAGGCAAACCCGGAGGCCTTTGTGTTGGTTGACACCGACCCGTGTCCTTTAAGAAAACTCGGGTTGTCCTTTGCCGCATGCCCTCCTTTGGGACACAGAGGTCCCCTCTGGAACTGGAGGGCCCGGACAGGCCCCAGGAGCAGCTCTGCAGGAGGCAGAGCTAGAATCCCACCCATGCGACTCTGCAGCCTCCTGCACCCCACGCCTCTGCAAACACTGTGCGTGGTGTTGCAGTTCTCCCTGCAGGAGTGGACCGCGCAGGACTGAGGGTGCAGTGGAGGGACAGCTGGGCCTCGGCCACCTACCGGACTGCGTGCTCACGGGACTTCTGCTCATGCCAGCTGGGGAACCTCTGCTCCTGGCCCCCACCCTCTGGCTGGAGCACTCGCTGGCTTCCCTCCCTGATAGCACGTCCCCCACGTGCTCCCAAGTTCCGGCCCTCAGGCCGGGCCCCTCTGAGCTGGCGCTGGCTGTGGGTTCAGGGCCAAGCATTGGCTGGCCGGGGGGGTTCCTTGGGGAGCCTCGGGAGTGCTGGCTTTGAAAACAGCCGAAGCTGGCCCTTCGTCCAGCGGCTGCTTTGGTTTTGGAAACCATGTTTAGGTTTTGAAAATGTTAAGCTCTGAGAAGTGTTTTAAGCTTTTTTGTCAGCCAAGGGCAAGCCAGCTTTATTCCGCCATCTAAAGGCCCCTGGGAGGCCCCGAGGGACGGAGGGGAGTGGCCGGTCCGCCCGTGACTGCCCTCCCTGGGTTGGAAGCTGTTCCGCCCTGACACAGGCAAGCTCGGGCTGCTCCACTCCCTTGTTTTCCCCTGCCTTTGCCCCAGTAATGCGGTGCACGTGCTCTTGTTAGATCCGGGGCCTCTGGGAACATTTTCTTGTCATGAAGTAAAATTTTTAAAATTTTAACTGTTGTTTTTTAAATCTATGCATTTATTTTCAGAGAGAGGGGAAGGGAAGGAGAAAGAGAGAGAGAAACATCACTGTGTGGTTGCCTCTCGCACGCCCCCTACTGGGGACCTGGCCTGCAACCCAGGCACGTGCCCTGACTGGGGATCGAACCATTGGCGACCTTTCGGTTCACAGGCCTGCCCTCACCCCACTGAGCCACACCAGCCAGGGCATAACCTTACTTGTAAATTTTAAATTACATCTTGTTTTTAGGTTTTACTTATCAGAGGTAATCAAGCTTTTTGAGAAAAAGAATCCGTTTTTGAGAATAATAATCACACAGATGCACTAGGCATGGAACTTCAGTGCCAGTGGCCTCAGTTCCAAAAGACCAGAAGAAGGATTTTCTCAACAATAAGTTTTACATTCTTTGGTTTTGTGACATTTTTGGATGTGTTCTTATAGCTGATTTTAAATCCTAATTTACGTAGCAGTTTTTGATTAAAAACTTACTAAAATCTGAGGATGACTTCACACTGAGGAGACCAGTGTGTAGTCACGAGGAGCCGGAGAAGCACCACTTTCTGGTTTGTGTGTGAGACCGTGTTTTGTGGCCACTGTAGAGCCTCGCACTAGACACTAGCCTTCTCACCCCTGTTCTCATCGGTTAGTCCTCAGCGGCTAACGCGGTCGGCCTACCTCGCACCCGGAGTTGGCAGTGTTCTCGGCTCTCAGGCCCCTTTGGGATCTGTAACTAAGCGGTGATCCAGTCTGTACGGTCGGCAGAGCCGACGCCACACCTGACCTCAGCCCCGAGGCCCAGGAGCGGTATGGTAATCCGGCTTTTAAACTGCGAGGTTTTCAGTTGGCATTGAAAAGGTTCTTTCTTTCAGTCTCCCCTTGAGTTAGCTTTTTAGAAATGAGTTATCATTTGGGAACTGATGACATAGGAAGCTTCTTTTTTTATGTTCAGTATTTAAATGGGAGGAGAAAGTGGGACACTGGATTAGGAAGGCAATTTAGCACTTTATGTTTCTTGTTTTAAACTGATAATCCTCTGTCAATTTTTTCAATACACTTTTGTTCTGTTAAAAATAAGGTTTGAAGAAAAATCTAGAATATGCTTGGGGTTCATTGGCCTCCTGAGTTCCACAAGACACAAAAGCCTACTTACTGCACATCGTCTAGTCCCCGACAGAAACTTCTGCCTTCATTTCTTTCACCTTTTCTTCTGCCCGTCTCTGCTCTGCCTGTTAAGCCCTGAGCCCCCAGCTTCCTGCTTTGGCATTTGGTGCTCTGTTCTCTAGCCTCAAAATAGCTGTCCATGCTGATACCCAGGAAGGAACCCGAGAGCCTCCCCACACAAGCCCCAGTGGGAGCCCCTGAGCTCTGGAAATCTGCCTCCGCCACTCCTCTGCCTTGCTGACTCCTTCCTGCATCACCAGTGTGTGCTGGGACCCGGCAGGCCCCGGGAGAAGCCCCCTGCCCCTTTCGAGGGGGCCGCTGTTTCTCTACCTGTTTGTATAGGTGCTTACTTTGCTTGTAAGTCTTCATCATACTTCATCTCTCTCCGGCATACATACCTGAGGTCAACCAGCACCCAGCCCCCTGAGCAGGTTAGAGCTAACGGTCGTAGGGGTCATAGGGCGTGAGGCCAGCAGATCCTTGGGTTCGCTCCGAAGTGCGTCCACAGGGGGTAAGTGCTCCCGCAATCGTGGTGGAAAAGCTGATAGCCCAGGCAGCCCTCACAAGACTGTTGTCCCCAGTGTATAGAAAAAGGAACCCAGACCCACTTGATTATTGTTCATGACTTGTAATTTCATCCCATTCACTATTCACTCATTATGAGATGGTTTAGCTTTCACATGGGAGAGTGAGACCGTTTTTTCAAGACTTCGCTTTAAAGCCAGCCCTGGGGCAGGATGCTGCCGAGCCCAGCAGGCTTTTGGTGCACTGGGTGTGTGTCTGTCCCTGTGGGGTGAACAGACTGATCAGACAGCGCAGTCTGCATTCTTTGGAAACCCCCCTTTCTCTCCGCTTTGAAGGAGACTGCGAACGGAGAGCAGGAGGCCGGGAAACTTGAGGCCGTCCCATCGGGGCGGGCGGGCAGATGAAGCAGAGCGCGGGCCAGTGAGACCGAGCTTCTGTGAAGCTGTGGCCCCTGGGGGGGTGGGGGGGGTAATTAACTCCTCATTATGCAGATGCCGGTTTGCACAGCCTCTTTGTTTCCCCCCTTTCTCTCCCAGTGCCCCCTGCTTCATCGTGTCTTACCACTGTCGCCGCCTTCTCTGTCTGCCCTTGGGGTCGTTCGCCCACCTGAGTCCCCGGTTCACTTTCAGTAGGGAAGGCATTAAGCCCGTTTCAGGTTAGACGTGGGAGAATTTTACGGAAGGGTTTTCCTAAGTATCGTTATTTTGAGGGCCATTTGGGTAGACTGAGTCATATATAATTAATCAGTCATAATAATTCAGTCCGTTAGCCTGTTAAGCAGATGAAAAAGCCCTTTCTCATATCACACGTGATCCTCACAGGAGCTCCTGGCATGTATGTAAAAAGGGTTTATTAAATGTTCGTCAAGCATTGGATGAATATATAGCAATTTTGTGAGATAAGTAGGGTAGGTATTTTATCAACACATTTAGAATGAGAAAAATTAAATTGCTCTTCGGTTTTAGCTCAAAATCATACAGATGCTAAGTTCTACCTTTTTTTCTGCCACAAACCTCTTCAAGGAGAGGGTGCTGTGAAGTGTGTTCCCAGGGAGTCTAACTTGATCACAGCGAGGATGTCTTTAATGAGGCAGAAAGCTGGACCGTTTCTATACAGGGAGGCCCTGGGCCTGCCCGGCTCTTCGTTGTGTTCGGGGGGCTCCTGAGTCCCTTAGACGTCCTGGTGTTGGCAGGCCGTCCTCCCCGAGTGCCAGGGAGCGGGGCCTGGAGGACCCCAGAAATCAGTGTGAGAAGGTGGTGCCGGTATTGTCCCCCCACTCTGGTTTTCCGTTTCTCTCGACTGTTCTGATTTACCTCTTGTCCTGTGGTCCCAACGTGAACTTGCTTATTGTAACTGATTGTGCGCTTTACTTAAATCACTTTTATTTGAAAGAAGGAAACTGGTGGGTTTTCAGTTCCTCCAGCAAATATTTATTGATCACCTACCGTGTGCTGGTTGCTCCTCGAGGTTCTGGAAGGGAGTCAGCATAGACATGAGTCCTTTGTCTTGGACAGATTACATCCTGGTGGGAGAGGGACAGCGAACACAGAAACCCAGCAGAGACGCTCTAACGGACCAGTGGGTGGTGAGTGCTGGGCACAGGAGATCCGGGTGGGGAGGCCTGGAGCGCTGAGGCCACCACCATCTCTGTGTCACGCTTCGTTCTCCCCCCTGGCCCGGGGAGCATCGTCTGGCATGCTGGATCTGCTGGCTGGTGTATCACTTCCTTTCCTTCATAGCTCCCAACAGCCTGTGAACCCCACGAGCACAAGGGTGTCTTTTCCATTTGGTTCACCGTTGCTTTCCCAGGGCCCGAGTAGGGCCTGGAAGTGAGGAGGCGCCCAGGGAGTAATTGCTGGGCAAACAGATTGCATGCAAGCCATACAAGGTGGTCAGTGTGGTCCTCGCTGGTGTGAGTAGAGATGCAACAGAGGGGCTGTGTTGTGTGGCTCTCCCGAGGATCACTGTTCCGCACCGAAGGACAGTGTGGCTGCCGCAGAGTGAGCAAAGGGAGAGGGGTCAGAGCTGAGGTCCGAGGGCAGCCACAGGGGCTGTGGTCATCACGACAGGGCTTGGCAGGCCATGGAGGGACAGAGGAGGGTGAGCTGCTGCGGGGTTGGGCGATGGAGTGGCACTGCCGTGGCTGTGGTACTGGAGGTAGACCGGAGCGGCGTGGGGAGAGCAGCATGAGAGACGGGCAGAGGCCGCTGCAGATCAGGCCGGGGTGCGAGTGACCCAGCGGGGCAGTGGCGCAGGCAGTGGGGTCCTCGGGGTCTGAGTCTGCACTGTTTAGTTGTGACACTGAGGGCGGAGCTGAGCTGTCGCAGGTGAAGGGCGATCAGTTTTGGGGAGGGCACAGTGTCGCGGTCAGCTGTGTGGCGATGCTTGTCCGGGAGAGGACCAGTGGGCTCCAGCCCAGGGTACAGATGTGGGAGGGTGCTCCTGCAGAGGGCTCCGACAGTCCAGGTACTGGATGAGACCCTAAGGCAGCTGCCCCCAGCCTTCCTGGCACCAGGGACTGGTTTCGTGGAAGACCATTTTCCCTGGACCAGGGATAAAGTGCGGGAATGGGTGGGGGTTTCAGGTGATTCAAGCACGGCACGTTCAAGCCCACCTCCTGCTGTGCAGTGTGGTTCCTAACAGGCCACAGGTGTACACGTCTGAGGCCCAGGGTTGGGGACCCTGCCCTGGGGGATAAGCGTAGAAAAGAAGGGGCCCAAGGACTGAGCCCGTGGGTGTTTCCATGTTCAGGGATTGAAGACAGGAGGGCGGGCCCACAGAGGGCGTGAGAAAGATCGACAGGTGAACTGACGCAGGGCAAGGAGCTGTTCCAGCAGGTGGAGGCGCTCACCTCTGTCCTGGCTGAGAAAGGAGCACAGAGACAGGACGGAGAACTGAGCAGAGCGACTCCGAGGCGCCCTTGACAGACAGCAAAGGGGCAGGCAGCAAGCGCTGTTGAGCTGGGCTCGAGAGCAGACGGAGAGGGAACCACGGACGGCAGACGGAGAGGAATCCTTGAGCCCGAGAGACACGCAGCAGCCGTGGAAGGGTTCGGCGGGGCTGCTTTGTGACTGTGCAGCCGACTGTGGAGCTCTGCAGTGTCCTCAGCGGAGGTGGCAGGCGGTGACCTCGGTCTCCCACCCATCACTGGCACAGGCAGGGAGTCAGTGCCTGGCTGGCTTTCATACGAGTGAACGGAGGCTCTTTTAGCGATTTATGGACCATCTCGTTCCCAAAATAAACTGATGGACTTGTGATGATGAAAAATAGAGAATTACTTCTCAGAAGCAGAGGGAATGAATCTCTTTTCAAAAAATCATTTGTTTAGACTACTCTTCCAAAGTGTATAGTTTGTTGTTGGGCTTGAGTGACATTCTGATTTTTTTGCTTTTAAACTTTTCAGGCCGGAGTGAGACAGCTTTACGTACAGATTGACTTTGCAGCTGTGTAAGGAGTGAAAAGAAACTGCTTCTCCGGGGGACTGAAGTTTTCTGGTACTGTACCCAGCCTTTTAACAGAGAGAGCGCATCGCTGCAGCTCCCCAGCCCCGGGCAGACCGGGACCAGCCGCCGGCGCCCTGCGGGGCTCGCCGCTGGGGGCTGAGAACTGAGACCTCCTCTCCTGGACGCTGGGCCTGGTCCTTGGTGCCTGCCCCTCCCGACCTCTGGATTTCTGAGCTTTCTGGGTTTGTCCCAGGGCAGTGTTTTCGTTTGTTGGTTTGTTTCTCTTTTCTCCTTCCCTTCCCCGTGTCCTTAGGCCACCCCTCCTCCCGGCCAGTACAGCACGAAGCGCAGCCGCGGCCGCCTGTGTCTGGAAGGTCTTCACTGAAGTGGCCGCAAACCGCTTCTTCCATTCCCACAAAACCAGTGTTATTAAAACAAGAGAGAAAAGAAATGGGAACCTTTTTTACGTGTAATGTCACGGCTGCTGATGTTCTTGTGTAATCATACGTTTGTGAAATTGTTTGTACCTTGCAAACTTACGAACCAAACCATATTGGGTTTTCCAAGTGCCTTCGTCTCAGAAAATGTACCTGCCAGCAGAGCAGCCTACTGTCGTGTGCGTTTCTTAAATATTCTGTGATCTGTCCAAAGTGAGGCGCCTGTTAGTAATGTACACAGACTGTCATTCTGTGTGCTTCCAGCAGAGGTTTAGCTGTATGGACATTTTCCTTTTATTGCTCTATCTTGTCCAAAAAAATAAAAAGTAATGTTTTGCTTTTTAAATCCAGTTCAATGATCACATTAAACTGTTTTGTGGATTGTGTTTTCAGAACTTTGCAAATGCATCTGTGATAAAGGTAGTTGTTTCAACCTTCTCCAGTCACTAAAGTCCAAATTTCTGTACAAGCTACTGTGTCTGTGACAAACTGTCCTCCATCTGTCTGTCCTTGCTGATCTCTGTGGGTCTTGTTAATGGAAGGAAAAGGCCACATGCCGTGAAGACAGAAATGGCTGTGATGGTGTCCTTCTGCTGTGTCGCTGTTCAGATGCCGGCTCACAGGCCGAGTTCGCCTGTGCAGCCACCGCACCAGCACCAGCAGCAGCAGCACCCGGCCACTGCGTCTGGGCCCGCGGGGATCCGGGGTCCGGGGGGCGGGGGCTCTTCCCCACACAGGCGTCTTAGGGGCTGCCGGATCAGCTGCTTTCCAGGGGCCTGTGTGTTTGGAAAGTAGAACTGCGATGACAAGTGCTTGCCCAGTCTGTGCGAACACGCTGTCGCACCGTACTTCATTCTGCCACCAGGCACGTTCCCTTCTACGTTTGAAAAAGTGAGACCGTGGGGAGACGGAGACCCTGCGGGCGGAAATGACCTTGGAGGATGTGGATCGATAATGAGCACTTTTCACCGCCACGGCAGGAACTGCTGTTGACTCTGTCTAAGGTCCTGAGTGTCGTTTTCCCCATTTCTGACCCACGGTCTATGAACTGCACTGTATTAGGAGAACTAAGCTGCTCTCTTTCTGCTTCTCTAAACTCCTGCAGATGGCCATGAACTTGCCCTTGTCTCCTTTCTGCAGACTAGTATTTTCAAAACCTTTTTTCTTAACTGCCAGGCAGTTCTAAAGCTCTGCATTCCTGCAGTGAAATGTGCTTATTAGCTGAACCAGTTGTTGGGGGGAACGGGTACAAGGAAAGGTCCTGAGGACAATACTGCTGCTTTGTCGTGAGCATCAGAAGCAAGTCCCTTTGAAGTCCCACCCACTGCCAAGCTGGCTGGAGCCCTAGGCTGCGCTCGGGGTTTGGCCTTTATGGGAAACGCCATTCAGGCGAAGGCAGGGATTCAGGACGTGTGTCTTTAAAAACTAATGGTGTGTGATTGTGGTGATACTTCCCACGTGGGGAGACTATCAGCACGGGCTGGTAAGATTCATGAGCGACGTTGGAGGGCGACTCTGCCTCCCGCTGAGCCCGCCCTCCCAGGCGAAGCCCTGGTCAACCGGCACGCAAGGGCAGGAGAGTGGTTTTTCTCTCCTGGGTGGGACATGAATGTGGGACATCCCAGAGTGACAGAAAGTCTGATCCCGCCCCTGCCCCAGAGATGGCCAGCTCCTGTTGTTCGGCCAGTTGGCATTAACATTTATGCTTTAATTAAGTGTTTTTAAGCTTGCATGTACAGCAGTAAAAAATTAGGGAGAAAAAGCAATTTTTTCCCGCATTTTGAGTAGTTGCTTTGTTTTATTGGTGTTCCTGGCTCAGATGTATTGCTAAAGTAGATAATTTCACTGAGAAATAACTACATAATTACTGTTATAAAATAAATTTAGAATGTCCCTGTAGTTGGGCTGACCTTGGGGCGGCAGGGTGCAGAAATCTCAGTATCTGAGTATAACTCAGCTAATATTTCAAAAACCAAAATACTGTTGGAGAGCCAATTTCTATCACTTGGGGAAAGTTTACTTTGCCAAGTAACGTCCCTGAGCAGAAATATCTGTGCTGGTTCTGTACTCCTGAGTCTAGGTTGTGCTGGTCAAGAGGAAGGGCTTACCTTCTGTGCGGCCCCTCATCTTGCTGACTCCCTGGGCACCTTTGTGAGGGACAAGGCCTAGTTCGTCTGTAGCTTCCTGCTCCCCACGGTCACCCCCACGCCACCTTCTGCCAGGCCGATGGAAGTGTGGTCACATGTCCTTGGTGCTGTGATTCCCCTGTATCCAGACGCCTCAGCTTTGAGGCCAGTAACCAAAATACTGTGACCGTTGTGCACTTTGTAAAGCAGCCAAATCACTGACCCCAGGCGCAGCTGGCCAGAGTCCTCTGATGTTTTCGCCTGTATTGTCCGTGTTGTGGATTATTAATGGGAGCATCCCCATAGAGAATGCTAGGGGTTGAGAACAAAAATATTTCATGGCTTAACACAGAACGTGACATCTGAGGCAACTGTCCTTCCAGGCAGTCTGCCCCAGCTCTCGTCTTCCAGATGAGAACGTCAGGCCCAGAAAAGCTGGCCTGTCCTCAAGGCCAGAGACCCGTCGTGGCCCAGACTAGACGCCCGGACTTCCCGCTTTCCGGTGCCGCCACCGCACGTGCTCCTGCCTTGCTATAAATGTGACGAGAAAGCACTTGTCCACAGAGGACACTGACCTCCATTTTTGGTACATGAATGCACTTTATAAATGGAGTTTTACTGTCTTGTTTTTCATATGTAATGATGAGGTTTAGCATATTTTTTCTGTAGCATTCTTTATGGGAGATATATAATTCAATTTTTTACTCTTTTACTTTTTTACTCTTGTGAAGCCAGTTCCCGATTTTTACACAATTGATGATGTCTGTGCACCGGATCCTTCTCGCCTCTGAGTGGGTTTTCCTGGTCATTTGCCCCAGGCTCGGTGCAGTGTGAGGGGCGCTTGTTCTTTCCCTTCTTGCGAGTGTTCTGGGAGCTCGGGTGCTCCGTAGTGGCCAGGCCGGGTGGCAGGTCCGGTCACTTCAGTCTTGGCCTTCCATTCTCCGCGCCCGGAGCGCCTCTGAACGTCCATCCAGCGTTGTTCTCAGAGCCGCACAGAGTTGGGCAGTGAGTCTGGCGTGGAGTGAAACAGATTCTTTAATTCAGTAGGGTGAAGTTTGAACTGTTAATCAGAATCCCAAATGCTAAACTGTTGGCTTTCATCTCTCCCTGTCAGTGTTAATGACCTTGAGAGATTTTTTTTGGTCACCGTCTTCAAAACAAACTAGTTTCCAATTCACATGATCTTTGGAAAAAAGGAAGTTATTTTGTTCTTTAAAGAACAGTGATTGAAAGTTTATTAATGGAAGGCTGTTTCAAGACGCATCCCCCAGCAGCCTTATTGACTCAGATCTCGGCCCCAGGATCAGGGACAGGCTTTGGCTTCTGTTTTTCTCCATTTTCTAACCAAAATTATCCAGAAGGAAAGGTTGGGGTTTAACCTTTATTAAGTGCTCCTGCGTCGGGCTCTTTGCGTGGCCTTTTTCATGTTATCACTGGAAATCCCCACATTTCTACGAAGAATTTTGAGTGATTTTGCGATTGACAGTGTTTTCTGATACGGTTTCTCCTCTGATTCTCCTAACACCGGGGGAAGGGACTCCCACCCCCACTGGACAGGTGAGGAAGCTGTAGCCAGAAAGGGTGGGCAGGTGCCTTGTCTGGGGGAGCAGTGCTGTGCATTGCCTTCGCAGTCTGGGCTCTGTGCTCCGTCCCTTATGTCTCTCTGCTCAAGACCCGCCCCCAGAAGCTGCTCCGAGCTGACGCTCTCCTGTACAGTCGGCAGGCTGTCACCCTGGCAGGGTCACTGTCGCTCCTTCCACTGTCTCTTTTGCTTGCTTCCTGGCTTTGCCAAGGAACCGAAACTGCGGGCTGAAAAGAGCACTCAGAACTCCTTTCAGCACCCTTAAGAACTTAAAAAGATAAAAAGAAAAGGTTTTCTTGGCACTCACGGAGGGGCCGGCCAGAGGACAGTCAGGCCAGTGTGCGTGGGAGAGACTGGGAGAGATGGGCCTCCTGGCCGAGAGGTGTTCGCCCTGGGGGGAAGCCGCCTTTCTGAAGCGCAGGCCACCTGTCACTTTGTGCAGCCTGAGGGGGCGGCTGCAGCTGGCGTGCATTTCACTCTGTGGACACCTTTTCAGAAGGGATAACTCTATTCCGTGATCAGTAGTCATCTGTGCTTACACTGAATAATATTCCACTTTGAACTCTTCCCATAGCTTTCAAAATCGATCATTTCTAATTTTGATTATGCTGTGGGAAGTAAAAAGAATGCCTAACTCATCCTGCTATCCCTGAGCTCAGCGTGGGTTCACACTCACAACGCACAGTAGCCGTTCAGCGAGTGAGTCAAGGATGGAGTCAGGGTTGCGGGCAGGGAAAACTGGCCGTGTGCTGTTCATTGCAAAACCTGCGCAGCTTTTCTTTGGCATTTTTGCACAAGTAAGCGACTTCCCATCCCCTTGGGCCTTTTCTTCCCAAGCCGCCCCGTGAGTTGGTCCTTCATCTTTGTGCCGAAGCCCTGCAGGGGCAGGGCTGTGGGCCGGGAAGGAGGCAGACAGGGCCGCGACCTGGGCCACTTGCACTGTGTCTTTGACATCCAAGTGAGAAGCCGCCCTGTGTCCTGCTTCTAAGGGCAGTGCCATCCCCACATCACTCCAAGGCCCTGTGTCTTAGAAGACGTCTTCTACTTCGTGCATCCCAGATGGGTTATCCAAAACTCTTCCCGAGGGATCCTCAAGACGCTTCTAGAACAACACCACACACAGTAAGGCTATTCCTAGGATAGTGTTGGATCTTCTTAACTCTTCCTCTCTAGACACTGCGCTTTGGTAGCGCTCCTCTACGTTCGATTTGTTTGCTGCCCCACTGCTCCTGCCCGTAACCCCCCTTCTGCTGGTGGAAGGAAAGCGCTGCTTCCGTGTGACTTCTGTCTCCCGGCCCCGGTCGCGCAGCGGCCAGGCTCAGGGAAGGTTCTGTGTTGAACTAGACGTATCTCCAATGAGGGTTTGCCAGGTAATCCCACTGCTTCCTCTAAAAGCAGCAAATTCAGTGGCTTTTCTGCCCAAGTGGGACTTTGCCCCAACATTTGTGAGTTTGGCCAATAAACAGAATGGGCCTTTTATATCAGAAATACTGTGAGTGAAAAATTGCCAAATCCCTTCCTGGTATCTTCCCCGAGCCCCTTCCACTCCTGAATGCCTGTCTTGAATGGTGTCTAAGCACATGGCCCAGTGTGAATGAGGGTTTGATTCCTTCCGTGAAGATTGGGGGCATCACACATTCCCCAACAAATGCTCAAGTACAAGGCCAGGCCTGACCACCCGATTCAAGGGCTGTTGTAATTTGGTTTGCACACACACAGGTGAGCGACTCTGGTTCACCCAAGTACGACACAACAACCCTGTAATGTCGACTCCACTTTTTGTTACCTGAAGACATTTTTGTACGTTTTGTGTAACCTCAGATGTATTTAAAAAGAATAAACAGCTGTATCAAGATTCTTTCAATAAAATTTCTGTTTAAAAATCTTCTGGATCGTGTGTGTCAGTCCGATCAGCCAAAAAGAACACTGAACCGGTCAGCCCTGGGGGTGGGCCCCGGGGTGGGCCCTGGGGTGCGAGGGAAAGGCGGCAGGCAGCACGGCTCATGCAGCGGGGAGACGGTCTGAACTCTGTGCTGGGCCTCGCACTCGTGCCTTTACCTCAGGACTACGTCTCAGCACCTGTTTTCAGATATTTCCACGTACTCGGGTTGTTCTGTCCCCTCCTTCGTTTCGGGGTGACCTCTGCTCACAGGGAATGCAGACCAAAGGCATCTGATTTGAGCCTCCGCTGTCCCGCCAACTTCCCCCTCTGCCATCGGAAGCAATTCTTTGTTAAAGTCCGTTTGCCACCACCCAGAGCCCCCTCCTCTCGCCTTCTCAGACCCTCTCCACCAAGCAAACCCTTCTCCAGCGTCCGTCTCTGCCCCGCCTTGAGGGCCTGTCCTCTGGCCAGGTAGCACACATGGGGCCCCCACAGGCTCCTGCACTTCCTGCCAGCCCTTTCCCTGGCTCCTGCAGATGGGGCCCCGCTGCTCCCCAGCCTGCAGTAAGTCAAAGGCCATCTTGGTTTCTTATCTTGGCCATGGCAGAAATACCAGCATCTCACATTCAACAGAGAGAAACCCAAGACTGAGCTTTCCCCTGTGACCTTAGGAAATTTAATGTTGCCACTTTTATGTCCTGAGGCCCTTGTCACAAAGCCCTTCTCTGCAATCTTTCAGAGTCACCTTCTGTGTCCACACCGTCCTGTTTGCCTCATGGATGACCGCATACAGATTCACTCCGAGGGACCGCCGGCTTCCCAGCTGTCCCGGCACCCCCACCCCCCGACCCTCAAACAGTCCTGGCTTGTGGCAGGAAGCCCAAGGAATTTCTGCTGAGTGAGACGGTCGCCCAGGCCTTTTGAACCCAGCCCTCGCCCAGGTTTCCTGACTACCTTCTGGGCCCATCTGTGTCCTGGACTTTGACCCGCTGGGTCTCCAGCACCTGCCAGACCCCCTGCCTTTCCTGTGTTCTGGGGAACTGGCCTCTGACCCACTTGAGGTCTGCCAGGACCTGCCAACACTCTAGTGCAGCCGCCTCTGCTCACACGCAGGGTCGCGCGTGTCATGCACGGTGACATTTCACTCCCTGGGCTGGAGAGGCGTCTTCCTCCCCTGCAGAGGCCTCCCTGAGTTTTCTAAAATGCCCAGCTTCGGCCCGCCAGTGCCGGCAATCGTGAGGGCTCCCCGAATGCTCGCCGGGTCCAGGTCCCTCTGAATACTCTAGAAACTCCTTGTGCTTCCTTCCGTGTTCAATCTTACCACCCACGATAGGGGACAAGGAAACTCTTCATCACTCTAGAGCGGAGAAACAGCAAAGATGGGGGAGCAGGCAGGGCCACAACAGATGCAGGAACAATGACAGTGACTTAGAATTTGTCACTCCACAGAAGAGAAGAGAAAGAAGGCACTTGAATGGGACTAGGACCCATCCAGTTGTGCTTCCAGGCTCTGAAAACATCTACCGTGAAGTTCAGGCTCAGCACACGCTACCCGCATGTACATGGACAAGCCAGCTTTATCTGATGAATCCTGGTGCCCAAGATGGGCCGCGATGGCAGCCGGAAGGTAACCCTCGAAGGCAGCGAGGCGACCACAGAAGGGGACTCGGTAGCACGGCCCCTGCTGAAGCCAAGGACTAGGCACAAAATCAGGCAGAAACGGAAGCGCTCCCCAAAGTCCTTCCTGCATGTGGGCACATACCAGTGTTTTAAAAGGGCACATAAGCAGGCAAATAATTCAGATTCACCCCTCAGCACAGGCAGTCTCACAGCAATTAGAATCCTTGCTCACCATGTCGAAAATTACACATAGAAAAGGTCTTTAGGTCTTAGCCATCACCATGCCCCACCCTGGGCCCGAGGGTCAGACTGCTATTCCATTTGACAAGACAAAGTTACTGCATTTTCAGTCCTGTTCGTTGGAGCCACAACCTCCCGCTCATTTCCAGAGTCGTCCCAGGTGATCCTGCCCTGGTGGGCAGCTACTGGGGAAAACCCAGGCCACCATGTGACGGGCATTCTTCTCTGAGGGGGGGAGCCCTGGTTTCAGGTAAACCCCTGTTGCTTTCCCCCCCCTCGGGCCCCCTCCCATGTGGGCCAGGATGGAGGCCCAATCAGGAAGGCATGTGACACAGCCACAGAGTTCAGGGACTAGACTCCAGTTTCTGGCCAGACGACCAGAAATAGGAGCCTGGGGAACCAGGAAGCAGTGAGATCATGGAGAGAAGGCAGCACAGGAAAGCGACCTCGTCCAGCTGTTTATGATCCATGGATCCACACTGTCACCCGTCTGTGGGCCTGGTCCTCCTCAGCACTCACACACGCTCCCACGCCCCCTAGGGCAGTGTGACTGGCCAACTCACCTCCCATGTGTGCCTCTGGGACCCGGAGGAAACCCACGCAGACATGGGGAGAACGCAGCAGCTCCACACCATGAGGGGCCCCCACTGGGAAATGACAATTTTTCTCATCGATGCTGCAACCAGATGTTATTTCCAGGGACCGCTGCTGTGGGCGTGAAGCTGCTGGACATCACCCCACATGTGGCACAGAGGCCCCGTGTCCTCCTGCCCTCCAACCCTCCTCAGCTTTGGTCATTTCGAGTCGCCCGTCACCTACACTCTGCTCATAAGTCCTGCCCATTTGGGTTTGGGTCGGTGGGTGGGTTTCCATGTCTCTGCTGGGGGCACCCAGCTTCACTCATTCACTCCAAATGCCCCTCCTTTTCCTCCTCAAATGTAAGTCTAAGGGCTGCTTTGATATTCTGTGTGTGGATTCCAGCATCTGGGCTGTGTTGGGGTCTCCTGCGAGTACCTCCTATTGTATAACAGTCTAGTCATTGTTCTACGGTACAGAGGCCCGCTTGGTTATCCCGCCCTGGCAGGGGGAGCTTTGTTCTGGGAGGCAGTGAGATTATTGGCCGAGTGCCTCGGTTTTACATCACGTTAAAGGTCTTGCCTGTAGTTTCAGCGTGGATCTTTAGTCCTGGGAAGAACCCTCATTACTAATACCTGGCTGCCCTGAGGATTATATGGGAAGCCAAAAAATCTTACCAAGACTTGTCACTGCTCAGAATTCAAACTCAAAACTCTGTTTCTTTGCACAGCCAGCAACACTCTACTCAGCTTTCCCACCCCTGGCCGTGACTTTTCCTGGGTACCCATCCCCCCGCCTCCGGCCACACGCCCACAGCCCAAGAGCTAGCCCAAAATTTGAGGTCACGTGCAGGCCAGAAGGCTCCTCCCTCACCTGGAGGGTTCCCTCCTTCAATGCACAGCCCTTCTATCAGCCCCTAATTCCTCAAACACCACCAGCTGGTGAGACCACATTTTCTCCTGAGCTCCAGCCACCCCTCCCCCATCAGACTGAACAGCCCAGGCGAGGAAAGCCAGGTGAGAGAGCTCTCGGCCTGCTTGTGGTCTCTCCCCAGTGCCGCGGCAGGGAGTTATTATGTTCCGTCCAGAGTTTGTGATTAGGAGGGTTTGTGTATTACAACCCACTCCTCTGGTACCAGAACCAGAAGCCCTTCATTTTATAATTCCTCAGTGTTTGGTGTAACGCCTCAGACGAAAATAAGCACTGGCAATTTAAATGTCCTCAGCTCTCACCCCTTTTGTGTCCAATTGATTGAAAATGGAATGTTTCCTGTATATTAAAATCATTTATCTCAAATGAAATAAAGTCAGTCAAAACAATGTCTTGCTAATGGATGCTCCCAGAAGACGAGAGATGTTTGTTCAGCTTGCCGTGAACTTCCCGAGCGGACAAGTGGATCGGCACGGAAGTGCTCAGTTACAGCGGCCACACGAGCGTGTCACAGAGCTTTTCCTGCTGTGAGCTGACAGCACACAACTGCTGGGAGACAGTGAGTGGAGTGTCACGTGCGCCTGGTAGGAAGAACGTGACCACGGGCACCTGCATAGGGCACGCTGAGTTAAGTGGGGTGACGACGCTTGACTGATCAACCACTGTCTTCAAACTTACATTTAAAAAATTTTTATTTTGTAGTAAATTTTTCATTTGTCAGCTTGGGTGTGAAAGTTACTAATTAAAACAGAAGAGCAACCAGACATAGCTGGCTGCACATTTATAATTCGGAGATTACATAATGTACAATATGAGCTCTGTAACTAGGGTGCCAGGTGATAAGACAGGTGATTCGGGGGCAGTCACTCGGCAGCACGTGATCAAATCGGCGTTCCAGTAGGGGCAGGCGCTTCGCCCACCTTCGCGCATGCGCAGTTAGCTCGCCTACAGCTTCCAAAGGAAGGTCCACCTCGTACAGATGATTTCACAATGAAAAGCTGCGTTTCAAGGACTGTTGGTGGGTGTCCACCTACAAGTGTCCGAGCTTGGTCTGCTCCGTGCGTGCACCTGCAGAAAAATCGCCAATAGCCGCACCTGCTGATGACGTCAGAGGGAAAGCTCCCAATAGCGGGAGGCCAAGTGTGGTTACCTCGGCATCTTTCTTCTCTGGCACTGGTTCTGTACTTCCTAGGCACATGGAAGACCTGTTCCCTTTGTTACAGAGATGTGTGCACCGGGGCAGAAATGGGCCTCCAGGTCAGAGCCATCTAGGGGCCAGGCTCATCGGTGTCCTGGGACGCTGGGCTGGCCTCTGGCACGGGAAACAGACTCAGCATCTCGGTCTCCAGCGGGTGCAGGCTGCCCCCGGTAATGATCAGGGAGTGCAGTGGGCCCCCCAAGTCCACGGTGCACATCTGCCGCAGAGTGCCGGCAGCAATTCGCTGGTCCTCGGCGCCGACCCGGGCGAGGCCCACGCACAGCGTGTCCTCGGTGACTGCTACTTAAGGAAAAGAGATTCCGCCATTCAGTGCCGCAGGTACACTGCTCTGTCCAACAGCCGAGCCAGGGTTAGTACCAGGAGGGCAACGAAGCCCCAGATACCTTACATCCCCTTGGCCACTCTCTGAGGACCAATGATCTAATTTAAGGCGTTTCTAAATTGTTTCCACTACCGGATACGTAAGGTAGCACTCCCCAACTTTTTACCCTTTCAGGACGCAAAGGCTGGCCTTACTGTAAGTGTATAGGATTTGATAAACAGAGGCCGGTGTCCACGGTCTTTAATGCCATGTAGCGTTCACCTTTGAATCGTTTGAGTGAGTGGTGTTACTACACGCTTACATGTTTTCTAAGCTGCTTGGGATATGATCACTCTGACCCAGCTATGCTGGAAAAACGACCGAATTATCAGGCAAACACATGAATCTGAGTTTCTGCTTGGCCACTTAATCGGCTAGGTGGCAAACTTCAGATTCTTCATTTTTTAAACGGGGGTTATAAGGGCTAGGATAATAGACACATGGCAGTATTTAGTAGGCTACAGAGCCCTTAAGAAATCGTGGGCATTACGACATCACTTATACTTTCAAGGTCAAAATAACCAGCATTTGTGAACATCAGTACTATTCACTCTGGGGCGCCGCCTTCCCGTAGTTTTGTTTTTAGCTGGAAGAGGGCAAGCAGGCTGCGAGGGACTTGGCATTGTCACTGAACGAAACACCCTTGGGGGTTACTGGCTTCCGGCCCAGAGGAAAGCCTACCAATGAGAAAGCTACAGGCAGTGGTCGCTCGACAATCTCTTTGTGTCTTTTCTATCGGGAGGCAGGTGCTCAAAGGCAGTCAGCACCTTAAAATGTAATGACCGGTTCATTTAAAAACCTCTTAGTAAATATTCACTGCCCATAAACATTTTATTATAAACTTTGCACTCTGTCTAGATTTTAGGAACACAAGGAAAAAAATCCACTTGTCTCTATGCTGAAGAAAACCAGTCCAGAGCTCAGTGTGGAGAGTGAGAAAAAGCAGAATAAATATATTTTTGCAGGAAAAGCTCACTATAGAGTTCTGTACTTTATCAAAATATTTATATAGTAACATACTTCAAATGCGATTTATAGTTAATGTGTGAACAACCCTCATGTGAACTGACTTCACTAGAAAGAACTCCGTTACATCTCCTTCAGGACAGCGTTCAACCTCCGAGATTTAAGGTGAGGCTGGAAAACAACAGGTAACAACACGCACACAGCATTCACACACGGCAGTGCGGCAGCAGGTGAGGGGGGTCAGTGAGAGAGCCCTGGGGGGCCCATCTTGGGTACCTGGTTCTTCTCCTCGTGCCCTCTGGTTTTCAACAATCTCCAGAAGCTGCCGGGCTGCTTGGCTCACGGTCATGTAGCGGGGAGGTTCGTAGATCTTCCTTCCCCTGGAAGCAGAACGTCAGGTGCCGCTGGTCTTAGGTGTGAAATAACACCAGGCACATTAACCAGCGCTGCCCCAGGTACACGCAGGCCCCACGCCTGTGTTCTCTGAGGCTGTCCTGCGGCACCCAGCTCGAGTGCCCACCGAAGCGCGAAGACCGAGGTCTCTCCTCGGCTTAAGCTTTTTTCATGGTTTTACTTCAACCACCCTCTGATCTCAATGAAATGCTGGCAGAAACACAAGTCTAATGACTTAAGAACAAATGCCTAACAGTTACCTTAACTCAAAGGAGTACCTTAAGCAAAAATACTTCAAAATGAGTAGCAATTTGCTCTGTATCCTAGCTTAACCAGGTTCTGTAGTACTCATTTTCATTGCCACGTTCAAACCACAAATTCCTCTCTTCACTTCCTCCCCTTAGAAAGGCAGCTACACGGTAAACCACTGAGAATCCTGGCGGGGAAGATACGTTTACGTCTGTGGGGCCGAAAGGCTGCCAGTGTTTGCCCGGTGATGGTGATAAAAACAGAGCTGGCGCAGCTTATCAAACAGGTCACACAGATTATTTTCAGACTTTCAAAACAATTCTTGCATCAGACTGTCCAAGAGAAATATCATGCAGGCCACAGGCATAATTTTAGATTTTCTAGAAGCCACATTAACGCAAGTTGGCAAAATTAATTTTAATAATATTTAACCCACCGTATCCGAAATATTATACTTTGACATTTACCCCTATAAAAAGTATTGAAGAGGTGGCTGTTGCACCGAGTCTTTCAAATGTTACGTGGTTTATGTGTACAGTACATCTTGGTCCAAATGTTAAATTTTCACTGGAAATACCTGATTGGTATGCAGATTTCATAAAATGCATGGTTATAAAAGTAGATTTGAACATCCAAGTTGTTCTTAATCTACTTAAAATTTTCCAATAACTAAGGTATTAGTTTTATTTGTTTATTTAATTTATTTTTAGAGGGGAAAGGAGGAAGAGAAACATCAGTGTGTGGTTATCTCTCACGCGCCCCCTGCTGGGGACCTGGCCTGTAACCCAGGCATGTGCCCCGAATGGAAATCGGAACTGGTGACCCTTTGGTTCGCAGGCCGGCACTCAATCCACTGAGCCACACCAGCCAGGGCTAATTTTAAATGAATTAAAAAGAAATGATAAATTCAGTCCCTCAGTGACATTTTTAGCCATATTTCAAGAGCTCATTAGTCACGTGGATGCTGCCTCTTCAAGCAAAAAAGGATTATTAGTCTCAGTATTCATGAGATAAAAATAAGGCCCAGAGGCAGAGGTCACCTGCCCAGGAGCCCTGACCAGAGGCAGACCTGGGACTCGGACCGTGTCTCTGACTCCCGGCTCGTTCGCTCACTCTGCAAACACCAACGGGCGCCTGCCTGGCACCGACCACAGTGCTCAGTGATGCATCCAGAAAAGCCATCACCATTTCTGCTCTATCACACTTCTTATCATTTCCATCTTTTCACAAGGTTGAAAGTGTTTAATTTTGAACTGTAGTGAAAGCTGATTTTCAACCATCTTTAGAACTGCCATCATTCAAGCGGAATTTATTGAATCGCTCACGGAATTAAAATAGATGGTGGCGTTCTCAGAGTCAGACTTACTTGATGAGATTTTCCAAAGACTGCTCCTTGACTTTGATGTCTGCAGGAAG
The DNA here is from genome assembly GCA_004024845.1 of Tonatia bakeri. Classification (NCBI taxonomy): domain Eukaryota; kingdom Metazoa; phylum Chordata; class Mammalia; order Chiroptera; family Phyllostomidae; genus Tonatia; species Tonatia bakeri. The sequence continues at coordinate 70,353 of PVIA01005696.1, forward strand.
TAAAAAACAGTTCTCTTTTAATGTAATTAGTCACTTTCCAAAATCCTTTGCTTATGTAAGCCCAAGTTCTGGGGAAACGTTCTTCCCAAGTATCTTGACACTTTGTAATGAAAATACACGGAACGGAAGCCTGGGGTTGAGTAAAGGTGACCAGTCAGAAAACAAACGTGAGGTTGGCTGGAGAGCATCCTCAAAGGACCAAGTTTCCTCTGGGAGGAGAAGGCACAGGAAGGGGTTAGGCACACGCTGGCAGGGTCAGCACCTCTGTGTCCATTCCCCCCTGCTGGCGTCTGTGCTAACCCAAGGGGCAAGTCATGTTCTGTTCCCATCTGAGACTGTTTCTCAGGCACTAGGAGGTAAGTCTCAACGCATGTAACATACACAGAAAGAAGCTCTTACTATGCAAGGAAAAAGACATTTGCCTTCCTACGAATGGTGAGACACGCCCCTGGTAACTCATGGAGAAACACTGTCGCGTCACACAGTCAGACATCGGCAGGCTTCCCCCAGCACCAGCGCCTGGCATGAGGATGCCCTGGGGCCAGGACCCTGCAGGACATCTGCTCTCGTGACACCTAGAGGTCCAACCCTCTCAAATACTGGCCCCTCGGCCCTGGAGGCACTCGGCCTGGCTAGCTGGTAAAAGGTGAAAAAGGCAGAAGCCCCCTACATCCTCAGAGGAACTCCGTGTGCGGCGGCAACAGCTGCTTCCTGCCCCACACGCTCAACACCAGCGGGTCAGCCAGAGTTTGTGTTTGCAAAAATAAATGCAGGGCAACCAGCGGTCTTGCCGATACGCTTCCACCGCTCTGCTCGGTGAGGATGTGAGTTTTTCTTAGAAAGGATACTGCAGAAGATACAGCAAAGATTAACCCCATATGTGTGTTTCTAAGTGTTCCCTGGCACCAGTGGTGAAAGTATTTTTCTAGTTTGAAATAGTGTTAAGATTTCCACTTCTCTGGATGCACAGGGGAAAGTGCGTGTCTGTCATTGAAAACGTGGCCTCCAGTGCCATCGGTCCTACACGTCTGCTCAGATCTCTGTGACACCTGAAAGGCTTTTCAAAATTCAACACAGGCGTTAGTTCATTCGCCTGAAGCTGATACATGCTATTTGCAATAGTAAAGTTTGTAATTTAATATTCCCACTTGAAAAAACTTTTTAAATAATATGCTCTATAGCAGTGATTTTTCAACCTTTTTCATCTCATGGCACACATAAACCAATTACTAAAATTGTGCGGCACACCCCAAAATATATCATCTACTTCGCTGATCTGACAAAAAAATAGGTGTAATTTTGATTTAGTCACACTGGACGGCTATTGTTGTGCTGGCTGCTGTCATTTCTTTTATCTGACAGTTGAAGGGAAAAGATGGCGGTGTCCCTGAATAAACAGTCAGGTATTGTATGTTCTAAAAATTCTCATGGCACACGGGCTGAAAATCTTACCTTTTGCAACAGCATGGATGGGCCCGGAGAGCATTATGCTAGGTGCAATAAGCCAACCAGAGAAAGACAAGTACCATGTGATCTCACTTACATGTGGAACCTAATGAACAAAATAAACTAACAAACAAAAGAGAAACAGACTCATAGGTACAGAGAACGGACCGACAGCCGTCAGAGGGGAGGGAGTGTGGGTTGGGGGAAAAAGGTGGAGGGATTAAGCAAACAGAAAAAACCCTCCTAGACAGCAGTGCGGCGCTGAGCAGAAGGGAGGGGGTGGGGGAGGTGGAGGAGGATGAGTAGTGACAGCAAGAGACTTGACCTGGGGTGGTGAGCACACAAAACAACATACACGTGATACATGACAGAACTGTACACCAGAAACCTATAGGATTTTATCAGCCAGTCACCCCAATAAATTCAATGTCAAAAAGCCACTGCTCCACAGCACTGCATTTTAAAAATGAGGAGGACTGGGGGACCTTTTACAGGTGCGTGCCTTGTAATCGAACAGAGTGATGCGCCCTAGCCCAGGCTGGTCTCAGCGTCTTTCTGCGGCGCACCCTGGGCCACAAGCACTCCTCTCCTGCTGCGCGGGAGCATGCTGGCCTCTCCTGCTCATCTCAGAACTGGGAGCCCTAGCTGGACACTCCACAGAGGTCTCCTGAGTGGACGTGCCCACCTGGCCAGCCCATCCCTACTCCCCGCCCAGAAGGAGCGTTGAACCCCGACTCCTTCGTAGGCTGTAGTTGTTCTTGGAAACATCCACACAACTAGCGCTATATTTTCCTATCTCTAATTTTATCCTACACATTGGCCTTATCTTCCCAAATCAGTGTTAAGTTCCCTGCGGTTTCCTGCTGTGGTGTGTGCTCCTGGCCCCCACAGGGCTCAGCCCACAGGCGGGCGGTGGATGAACATGCACAGACGTAAAGGACAGGCTCCGGGGGACGGAGTGGTAGGAGCTGCGGTCTGAGGATCTGGCATCAGGCGTCTTCTGCTTCACACCTTGCTCCTGCCTTTGTTACCGCCGCTGGAGAGATAGACTGTTTGACTTTGTTTGTCTTTTCCCAGGAAGGCCGAGAAAAGTGGCAGCTCTTAGAACAGGAGTTCAAGAGCCAGAATCCTGGCCTGTCCTTCCTGCCTCCCCACACAATACAGCCTGACGGGTCTCTAGGCCTTTCCCGTGCACAGCGAGGCAGCTCCAGCCGGATTTCCAAACCCGGAGGGCGGGGCCCGTGTCTAACACTTCCTTAGGGCTCCGACAGAACCAACCCACGTGGGGCGGAGAGCGAACGAACACTTGATGGACACCTGTGGTCTGATTTTCTAACTGCTTTTCCAAAGCCTCCGGGAAGGGAAAGGCTGCTTCTCTGCCCTCCCCCATTTTTTATGGCCACGTGGAGAGGTTTGGGGCAGCCTGCCTCTTATGCCCCTGGGCTCCTGCTCTGCTTTAAAGCCTCTCGAGGTTTGGCTGTGAAGCCCACGGGGAGGACACGCCCAGGATCCGAGCTCCCGTGCGCCCCCGTTTTCAATCACTCTGCGGCCCCAGACTTGACTACGAAAAGGTAAGACTGGTCTCTTTTCACATGGGACACCCAAGGACAAGACTGAAGCACTAAACTGCACTGACAATAAGCTAAAATAAGAAACCATGGCATGCCAGTCGAGTGCAGGATATAGGCATAAGCCAAAAAAATAGAAAAGAGAAAGCATTCATGGGCTGCTCTTGACATTGAATTTATTAGGTGCCCACGTGACTGGAGGAAAAGGAATGTGTTCTGGCCGAAACGGAATAAACTAGTAAGAGTTAAAGACTTTCTCTCTGAGAAAATAAACTAAAAAAACCTTCAACCAATTATCTTCCATAAATATTTATTCTATGCTGCGCCAGAACTCTAGACATTAGAGAGCAAACAGGGAAGAAAACCAGCAAATTAACAGAACCGCTCAGACGGGTGGTGAGACTGCAAAAGTAAAACAAGGTAACAGGGAAGGGACTCGCCAGGGACAGAGTGTGGACCGCGAGAGGTTATTAGGCAAAGTTCTGCTCAGACCAGGCGCCGGCAAACTTCTCAGAAAAGGGCCAGAGAACGAGTATCTGAGGTTCTTGGGGCCCCGGTCAGAGGGACAGTGGCGTACTGCCGCCTCTGCGGGACGAGAGCAGCCACAGTGACACGGACAAAGTGCAGACTTGACCTACAGAGCGGCCATCACTGGAATGGATCCCCGGGTGCTGGTGTCCCAACCACTCGAGATTCTGATTTCCAATGTCTACCCGTGAGAGACGCCTGCCGTGGGTGAGACCTGCTCTGAGCTCTTCTAGCGAGAGAGACCGCTGGCCGGGCTCTGACGGTGCACAAACCACACACTACGGAGTTGCATGGAACTGGCTGTCCCTCGACCAGCCTGGGCGTTTCTGGCAAACGGGAGCCTCTCCTGAGATCTGTGCTCCCCGCAGAGGCCGGAATCGCGGTTCTGTCTCTGCCTGTCACCACGGCAGTGCAGTTCTGCATGTGCCCCCAGGGTGGTGTCAGCATGTTAGCTCGCTGTGACCAGGCACGTGGGCGCTCGGACTGACCATAGGACCAAGAGTGGGTGTTGGCAAGCACTCAGAGCAAGCCCATGTCAGTACCGGAGATCAGAAATTTAAAAACGAGCACCGCCTGTTCCTTTGGCGGCACAGCTGATGGAGCTGCTTGGAGCTCTCCATGGGATAGGCGGTCACTCCAGGCTGCTGGACGTGAGGCAAAGGTCAGGGGCCTCGCGCCGCCTGGCTAGCAAGGAGGAGCCTTGTGACCCACCCCCTGATCTGGACACAAGGGCCGCTGCACAGCCAGCAGAGGTGGCAGTAACCTCTGTCCTGTCAGTCACAGGCGAGAGCTCTGACCCTGGTATGCAGACAACACGCACCGTTAAAGCAGGTGCTGAAGGGACCGTGACCCACCTGGGGCAGTCGCGGTGCGTCTGCGGGACCACACCGCCCGCGTCCTTCAGAGCGGTACCTGTGCCGTCGCTGTCACCACTGTTGCCAAGGGCGGTAACCCGGCTTCCTCCCTGCATCAGGCAGGGCACAGGGTTTGGACAGCACAGTACAAAGGGAGGGCTGTGAACACAGGCTGCCTGGATTCTATTGCAGCCACCACCAGGAGGCTGGGTGACAGTGGGGCAATGGCTTCTACCTCTGGGCCCCAACCCACCTGGAAACCAGGCGTCAGCAAGAGGGTCTCCGGGGCACGCCAGACCCCCACCCGTGACTCTGCTGGCCCCTGTGCTGCCGTGGCCAAGGGCTCCCCTCGGAAGGCCCGGCCCAGAGCCAGGTAGGGACGATGCCCCAGGCCGGCCTGCTGAGCTGCGGTGAGCTGACAAGACCCAGGGGACCAAGGTGGGGACACGGGGACTGGCCCGTGGAGACTGGAGCAGAAAATGTACATCTCCTGAGAGAGAATGGGAAAGTGCTGGTGTGCCCAGAGCGCCGGCCATGGCCATAGCTACCGCTGGCTACGTCCCCGCTGGTCACCAGGTCGAGGAGAGAAGAGCCCCACAACCCCGCGCCGTGACTGAGGGGCGCCCTCACCCAGTAAGCACAGCGTGTGCATGCCGTTCTGCCTGTTCTTCTTCACTTTGTCAAAGAAGCTCTCCGGTCTCCAGGTGTCTGTCCAAAACACGATGGACGCCGTCTCTCCGAATCTGTACAGCTAGAAAAAGCACAACCATCCGTTAAGGCTGGGACACTTCACCAAGCGCTGTTTCATAGACGACAACCAAAATGAGAAGTGAGCAGCAGACTGGAGATGGGCCGGGGGGGTCACATCTGTTCCAAAAAAGAAACGGCGGCAAAGCTGTCCTGGCCCAGAGCAACCGACGCGCTCCTGATGCCTCTAGTGCCCTGCGTCCGGTCTGGGGACATGGTACCCAGTTCATGGCCTAGCTGTGAGGCTGCTAAACATACCGGGATCCAAGGAGCCTCATAGGGAATGATACACACAGGACGTCTGAGCAGCCGGCAGGCTCAGTCACTGTCATGACACGCACTTAACAGACGAGACCGCTGGGCTCCCAGAGAACACGCAGCTGGCGGTCCCCAGCTCATGGGTAAAGCAGCTGGGACCGAGGTCCGAGGAAGTGCTCGTGCTCCCTGTCCCTCAGGAGAAGCCACACAGGGCACACTGCTGCAGCCACTCCCACAGCCCTGGGCTTTTACCCTCTGTCCTTCCCCTTGCTGCAGAGTCCAATGAGGGGGCCTTTCCCAAACCTCCCCGTTCCCCAAGGGCCACCCCCACCGACAGTCACACAACCGAGAACTTGCTGGGTTCCCGTCTGCATCCAGCAGCTGCACAGTTCACTTCCCTGAGTCCGGACCCAAAGCTTAATGCCTAGAAAGCCTGGCTCTGGATTCTGGTCCTGCAACTCGGTGGCTGTGTGACATACTCTTTCCAAGTCACTGTCTCTAAACCAGGAAGTGGTCGCACACTGTCCTTCCTGCCCACGGGTTAGGAGGATCCAACGACATGGAAAACGCTATTCACACTGTGCCGTGCGGCACTAGTTGACCGCTCACGGGCTGTGTGCAAAGGACATTTACTTGCAGCGAAGCGATGGGTGGGGAAACGTCACAAGAACATTATTATGGGGAGATGAGTTATTCAGTTTAAGCAGCGCTTAGAGGGACTGGTAATGGAGCTGGGAACCCCTGATGCTGGGCGTCACCTCGAGTCCTCCACCACGGACTGCCCGGGACTGGAACCACGGGAGGCTTCAGGACATCACCCAACCTTTCTGAGCCTCAGGTGCTTCATCTGAAAAGTGGAGAAACTGGCCCGGAGAGGGGGCTGCCGTCTGCAGTTTCTCAGACTTGTTTTCAGAAGCTGCACGAGGGACGCGGAAGGCAGGCGGGAGGGAGGCAGAGACACTGGCCCTTCAGGGTCCTCTGCCCCTGTGACCCCAGAGCTCAGCTGCTCCTGACTTTTACACACTGAGGTCTTAAAAACTATAACCGTTACTCCTGACAGCGACTAGGATTTTCCAAGAAGGTTCCTCGTGTGGCCACAACCTGCGATTTACCTACCAGGGGGCTTTATTCCCAAGTCCATTTGGAGACTGTCTCGAAGGTAATTCCCCATAAAACCACAGATCGGTGCACAATGCCCTGTAACCCCAAAGTCAGTCCAAAGTCTCCCTGCTACACGTAACAGTGTTCCCGCACAAAGGCGTGCAGAGCGCTCCCAGGTGGGATTCCAGGAACCTGCCTGCCACACTCGGGAGGGGCCCAGCCCTGCTCAGGGCTCTGCCGCTGCGAGTTTGTCCCACGAGGACCCAGGACAGATCCCGTGCTCCGTGTGGGGTCACGGCCCTGGTTCTTACCAGCTGGGCGATCAAGGACAAACCCAGTCACCTCCCTGACTTTCTGCTGGAAAAATGGGTGTGGTGGCTCTCAACCTAATAAGGTGGCTTTTTAAGGGTTAAAACCACAATGTGCACAGAGAGCCAGAAGCCTGGCGCACAGTGAAGACTCGGTAAATGTTGGGGGCCTGATGGTATGACAAAGTCACGTTCATAACGGCGAGAGGAAGAGGCTCAGAAAGGCTGCGTCCTGACATAACCCAACTGCTTTCCCTGCTGGAAGGAGCTCAGAAATATTGCCGACTATTTGAAATGATACTTATGGTTTCCTCCTGACCAGTCAGCTGTTTATACTCTAAACAGAATTTCTGGCACCTCTGATCAGATTTTGAAATATACTGTTCTATAAAAAAAGCTTCAAGGAAAAACAAAGTTACAGAAATTTTATGTGCGACTGTACGTAAACACTTTAAATGGGCCTTCCACATTTTAAGAGTCAAGGAGGTAAATTGCTCCTTCAGAAGGAAAGGGCAGGTCATTTGAGAGAGAACTGAGACGCTGGTCATGTAAAAATCCTGGCCAAACCCCTCCATGCACAAGTGCCTTTGAGTCACCCGATGTGGGGGATCCAAGGGCCCCCCATCCCCAGCACTGCTTCCCTGGACCCTGATCCACAGCCTGAGGCCATTCCTGTGGCTGCGGGGCAAACCCCTCCAGTGAGTTCTGGAACATTGTGCAAACAGTTTCTCCAGCGGGATGCCTGGGCCCCACAGAACGGGGGGTTGGGGGGGGCCGGCCTTTGCGTTGCACAAGCCAGTGCTTACCAGCGAGCTGTGCAAAGCAGTGGGAGCGACACCCCAGCACTGAGCCCAGGGTTGCGGGACCCTGGGCACTGGCCGGCTGGAAGTGACCTCAGTGCTGTGACCCCCTCACCCCCAGACACCCTGTGCACAAATCCGAACGCACAGGCCACAGACAGAGCTCTTTCTTAACAGCTGTGGGTCAGTGCATGGTTCTCATTCATTTGTTTTAACCGGGAGTGAGTTATACAGAAAGCAGTATAACTGCATACTGGGTCTTGTTTTTAACTATTTGAAGACAAAAACTCAACTCAAAATGAGCCGTTTAATTATCTGGTTAGAGCAAGAAAATGCACAAGCCAGACAAACATTGGGCAGCAAATACTCTTGACCAAAGATGAGATCTGGGCTGTATGTATGTAGGAGTTCAGCGTTCCCCCCTCCTAGCACCTGAAGGAGCCTGCTACAGACAGAGGATGCACGCGGGCCTCCAAGGCAGTGAGACCGAGAGGGCGGCCGCGGTGCAGCGGGGAGGACTGTGGTGCTGGGGAAAAGGGAACAGCAGTGGGGACTCTTGGGCAATATTTAGAACGGCATTGAGCAATGTACCTGGAAATGGCTATTGCCCGAATGGCCCTTCCTGACAGGTGGCATGTGCCAGTTCCTGTCAGTTCCAGCTCTACCCGCTCCTTCCCCGAAGAGCCCTGGGCACCACCTGCCTGAACGGCGCCTGCGGTCTCCCAAGCACCTGCTGGCACTGCGCTTCCCCATTTCAGAAGCACGGGCTGGGTGTGAGCTCCGCTTTACCATCAGGCTCTACTGCCTGTTACTTTACGTTCCAGTGACATTATTTCATCATGGTTAAGTCAAAGCATATCTTCTCTGCAGAGGCAAAAATTAGCAATTTAACTTGCTAAGAACGCTATTAAGCCCCATCTGTATCTCACATACATGATATATATACCATATATCATATGTATATTATATATGGATATCATGTACATATATGTGTATATCATGTATATTCTACACCAGATCAGTCAAGTCTGTGAAACAGAAGAAAGCTGGGCCAGCAGAGTTGTCGGGAAGCACCACAAAGCCACGTCATCACGAGTTACTAGTTTTCTATACTGAACACTGGTCTTGGACTTGGTTATTTCAACCCTCATGCATGTTGCTTACCTTGACACAACACTGCTTTTGGCTGACCCTAGAAAGGTGGTGTGCAGGGCCTCCTCCGAGCGACAGAAAGGGGAATGACCGTGTAGGTGGAAGATGACAAGATGTATGTTCTCACACACATCTGAGTGAGTCCACGTAGGAGTCAAATGAAAGGGCTGTAATTCCAAAGAGAAGACCCAACTGGGGGGAACAAGTAACTGAATAAACAAGCAATTCGACTCAGCAGAGACCTGGCACTCGTCACACAGCGATTCTGTGCGTGGCACCGCGGCAGCGCGCACGGAAGGATGGGGCGGTGAGTGCACCGCGGCAGCACGCGCGGATGGATGGGGCGGTGAGTGCACCGCAGCAGCGCGCACGGAAGGATGGGGCGGTGAGTGCACCGCGGCAGTGCGCACGGAAGGATGGGGCGGTGAGTGCACCGCGGCAGCGCGCACGGAAGGATGGGGCGGTGAGTGCACCGCGGCAGCGCGCACGGAAGGGTGGGGCGGTGAGTGCACCGCGGCAGCGCGCGCGGATGGATGGGGCGGTGAGTGCACCGCGGCAGCGCGCACGGAAGGATGGGGCGGTGAGTGCACCGCGGCAGCGCGCACGGAAGGATGGGGCGGTGAGTGCACCGCGGCAGCGCGCACGGAAGGATGGGGCGGTGAGTGCACCGCAGCAGCGCGCACGGAAGGGTGGGGCGGTGAGTGCACCGCGGCATTCGCATTCCGTGAACGTGCATGCGGGTGCGTGAGCGTTCTGCACGGGACGGGCGTTTACCAGGGCTGTCACAGGGGAAGAATGGCATGACCAGATCTACCAAAAAACCCAACAAAAAAACCCTATAAAGTGGCAAAGAATGTAAGATGACTATTTAAATAGTGATTAAAAGTTACAGTGAAAATGGAAAGGAGGAAAAAAGTTTTCTAACATGCCCATTCTCTAGCAGGTGGTCGAAATTAATTCTGAAGAAACTAAAAGAGCAGAGAGTTTATTAGCTGCGTTCCAAGGTTCCACTGCCTTGTGTACTTACTGCCTACTTTAGCGTTCTTTGTACCAGGCCAGGCTTTGTCCTTTCCATGTTGCCCCTGGGCTACGATAGAACCACTGGAATGCTTCAGACAACTGACAGCGAGAACCACTCAGCACGCGGATCGTCCCAAGGAGAAATGTTTCACCGAAACAGAAGGACATATGGCAATCGTCAGGGTCACTTACGCAAGCGCAGAGAAAGTAGAAGCATTTCATGATGACATTTCACAGCCTTACCCTGAAGTCAACCGCAACCACTAACACACGTTTTTATTTCTCTTTAAAATGTTTTATTGTAATTACCGAAATCATTAGTGCCACATTACGTGCATTGTATTATTTTCTGCATTCCTTTTTATCCCCATCCTCAACGTTAACACAGCCCGTGACATCCCATTCACTCTTCCGAGGGCCTCTGCACCACAAGCAGATGTCGTTGTTGAGCAACCCGCGTGAATCCGGGGCCTCTCTCCCGGCCACTGACTGTTGTTCAGCATTGACTGTCAGTGAGCACGCACCGTTTCAGTTTCAGCTGCTCCTTCGCAGTATGTCGGCTTGCACTCACTCGTGCACACACGCCTTCAAAGAGTCAGAGACACTGGAGACGGGAAAGGCTGCCCGCTCTGCAGCAGACGCATGCACAGAAGGTCCCGCTGTCCGTGCACGCCACTTTAATGATGCTCATTGCTAATAATCACTATTACTGTTTATGTTACGTGGATTCACCCTAAAATCAGTTAAGATGTATTTTTTTAAAGCAATGTTTCTTTTCCGAAAGGGAGCCGGGGCTGGGACAGGAATGGCAGCGTACCAAAGCTACCACAAAGAAGCTGAGATTTCATTTCAGTTCAGTCCATACCTCTGAGCAGCATGCTCACGAGGCAGGAACCCTGCTGGGGGTTTTGAGAGGCGGGCGCAGAGGACCTGGAGCCCTGTCCACGTGCCCGTCACCCACGAAGGTGTCTGGGACAGTGGGTGCAGGCCACCATTACCATTGTGCCTAGAAAAGTGCAACAGAACACGAAACAAGGACACATTTGTCTTCTTGGAATGAAAGCACCGAGCGCCAAATTCTAACTTTTAAGGGGACATTGCAGTGTCAACATTTGTCATTAAAATGTTTGCTTTTAAGTACAGAACTCGTCAGTGCCAATGCGGGGGTGCACCTAGGAACTCAGATGGGCCGGAAGGAAGGGCGAGCACGACGCCCACGGACCGAGTGTGCGACGAGGGCACCTGAGCAAAGAGCCAGAGCGGGCACAGCCAGAGGGCCCAGCGCAGAGACAGCACGCAGACTCTCCGAGCGGGCCAGGCTTTTAGTGGGCACGCTAATTAGCCACACAAAATAACCATCAGAAACACAGATTGCCAGTCATGAATACACTTACAGGGACAAGATGGAACATTTTAAATGAGGATTGTCTCAAAAACAAACAAAAAATCAGAAAGCCTGGAATTACATGCAAGGAAAACTGGTGATTCCCATTCCCAACCACAGTGTGGATGGGTAAAGGACCCGCTGCCCAGTGTCTCAGTACCATTGACACGTGACACCACACGGCACCACCATTGACACGTAACACCACACGGCACGGCCGGGGATGCCACTGCTGCTCCCAGGGCCACCTGAGGGAGCGAGGCCCTTGGAGAGCCAGACGACTACAGACCCCCAGCCTCGGGGGCCCAGCGCGGAGGACTCTGTTCCCTCACTCCTTCGACAGAAGTGTGTGCACGTGCAGACTGGGAAGGTGCTCACACCTGCTTGTTACTGGGAGGGGCGGCAGGGGAGTTTCTGCAGAAATCACTGCTCCCCGGTATCACCGGGCGGTCCTGTTCCAACCACCTGTCACCACGTGTTTACAAAAGAATCAGTGTACTCAACCAGAGGTGTTTAACTATTAATGATAAATATCACACAAACGAGCATTTCAGAACTCGTCATTTCTTCTCCTAACCTGGACTGTCTGACTCAGAACACGCAGAGTGAGCGCTGAGTACAGAGACTAAGAAAACACACCAGACGGGTAGCTCACGATCACCTCCGGGGGGGGGACTATGACACTTTCACTTTTACTTTTTTCTTTACACTTACCGTAATTTCTTAATTTCCTGTAAGTATATATATCATTTGTTATCAAGGAAAAAAGTTATTTTTCATAATGGCTCTTGAAGGCAGAAACAAAGGCAAATGGTAAAGCTGATGAACGCGCTCACCCTGAATAACTCAGGAAAAAGGCAACTTCGGCCTTTTGTGTCCTGAGAAAAAACCCTGACTTCTCCCTAGAGTTCATGTCTAAATATAACCAACTTGCCTGGCCCTAGACAAATACATATCTTTTTATTAGAAAAATCCTCATAATACAAATAATACAAGTGTTAGAAATATTTGTTACTTAGAAACATTTCAGGTAACACTTGAAAGTACACGTGTCTCTAATATTTTAATTTTGAAAAAAAAAATCCTAAAATTTACTCAATGAAAATTTGAGTATTGCAAGTAACCTTGGCCTGAAGCTGGAAAACAGCCAGCCGAGACCTTCCAAACCTGCGGGCTATCAGCTTCTGCGGTTGGGAAGTCTCCGTACTTCTAGCGCCCAGACCCTGCCCCAAGTGCGCCATTAGAGGGAACGTCGACAGTTCAAGATGATGACTGGGGAGGCTTCCCTCCGTCCAACTCACTCTAACACAGGCATGTTGGAAGGGTTTAAATTATTTTAGAAAAACTTGAATTGGCAAGGTTTTTTGTAAGCATGCATTTTCACAGAAGACAAAAGAGCCAAATTCTCGCCAATTTAAATGCAGCAACTAAGAACTAGTGGCAAATGCCAAAAGGCGAATCGTTCGTACCTTCCCTCTGGCCCTTCGGAGCCGAAGGTGGTAACACTGCTGAGAGGACTGGCCAGGATTAACCGGCTCAGTCGGGCCATGCTTCCTGAGCGCTACATAAAACACAGCCCCCCTGAGGACGCAGACACAGTTCGTGTCCCATATGTCAATGCATCTTCTAGCTGGCGGTCCCCCTTTACACCACACATTCCAGCAATGCACTTTGGGAATGCCTTACTTCATAGATGCTAAGATGTACATCCCTCCTGCCCCCCTGCAAGCTACTGTATTTGAAGCAGGTATGTGTCTTAACCACCCATGAAGTCTTAACACCACTGTTGGCCATGAGGTGTTGTCATGGGTCATATGTGTGAATATCAGAACACAAATCCAAAACGTACAAGACGCATGTCAACATCTCAGAAGAAAATCCTGGAAACAGTTATGGTGTGCACTTTGACCCACTCAGAACCAAGACTGTTGGGCTGAAAATAACTCACTCTACACATCTGTAACTACACAGCTGACTTCAAAGCCTGCTACCACTGGGCGCTGGCTCTCTTACAGATTCTTGTAAGAAATGCGGCACCACAGCGCCCTGATGGCACAGGAAATCACGCTGTATGGAGAAGCAGGGCCTCAGCAAAGCACAGAGTCATTCGGGGAATGTAAAAAGGCTTGTGGAATAGTTACCCGACCTTATTAGATCCCAGTTCCTTTCCACATATGCACAAATTAATATAATATTGCAATCTCTCTCTAGTCAATTCCAGTGGTCTATTCCAATGAGGAGAATCTAAGTCGTAGAAAAACTCAGTATAAAAATGTTACTATTAAACAAAGTTAGTGCACACAGAGGTAGTGTAAAGTAATAGTGTCTTACAGTTCATGAACTAGAATAAAATCTCCTTGCAGTCTGTAAAAAGGTAGAACGTTTCTGGTAAGTACCACAGAAAAACACGTTCTTGGCGGCGTTACCTGTAAGCCGCAGCAGCCCACGGCATTCAGTATGGAGGCGTTGTGGATGACCCGGTAAGGGATCCCCAGCTTCGTGGCCCTCAGGACCAGGTCACTGTGTGTGGTGGCCCTGGAGGGAGAGAAGGTCGGCTGGGTTAAGGGCACCAACACTGACGTTCATTTCTTGAGCTCATGCCAACGAGAGGGTCAAGGGCACAGTTTTCCTCCGTTTCTGGGCTTTCTGGTGGTGTAGTGCTGCACCCGGACACCCTGGGGGCAGCCTCGGCAGCCCTAGGACGGAGGGCAGATTTCGTGCTCCTGTGTCCCGTGGGCGCCTGTAACCACACCCGTGGGGTGGGAGCTCGGCCCCTGAACTTGGGAGCAGCACTTTGAAAATGTTTTGGCTTCACGGCCCAAATTATGGCACAGCTACTAGACCTACTTCTTGACTTCTGCCCTATTTGAAGGGCTTCGTTTTTGTATCTGAAGCCAAACATGCAGAACACACTGGATGTCTTCACAGCCTGTCAGTCTTTGTCTGTAATTAGAGTTCCAGCTGATAGGCTTCTAGCTGGATTTCACACCTGTGCAGCAGGTGTGTCACTCACAACTGTCTTCCTGTGTGTGCACATGCTGCCTCTTGTGTCCTGAGAATGGAACCAGCCACCTTTCAGTTCACAGGCCAGTGCTCAATCTGCTGAGCCACAGCAGCCAGGGCTGAGCTAAGTCCAATGATTATAATCAGACAGCCCGTGGTGGGGAGAGAATGCGTGTCAGTGTAAACACAGAGACAGTGACATGCAGCGCCACATCCATTTAGAGCCGTGTTGTCAGAGGCCCCCTCCCCCCGGATGAGAACCGCGGCCCTGCTGGGAGAGCAGCCTTAGTACGTTTGATGAGGCCTGGCCGATGCGTACCAAGCAGGAAGATCAAGGGCCGCCACCCCACGAGGCCGTCATGGACAGATTGACAAATGCCCACCGGGGAAGCCTGCCTCTAATCACACACATGCAACAGAAACTGGCAGGAAAACCATTCCTGTGATTCAGAGTGAGCTTTCAAAAAATGTAATGGGTGCCAGTTGTAAGAAGTGTTTGTAATATCACCACCAACAAAATTTCACTACTAACACTAAGATGAAGGAAAACAGGCTTATGTACTTGGTGGGTTATTTAAATAGATGAGCGGAAAGAAAGCCCGGTTTAAAACTGTCTCTCTGTATCACGAGTTCACTTAAAATGACCAGATGCGGTTGGTGTACTGTGAAGATTTAACGAGCTGGCAAAGTGATCTGACTTTGTGAAACTGACATGTGATTAAACAGGCCCCTCAGATCTCTGCTATAAAAATTGGTGACAAAACTGGTATTTTATCACAATTACCTAGATTATATTGCTGTCATGAAAAGGAAAAAGCTGGTTTGAAACACAGACTGAAACCATCATACTGAGCACTCCTTCCAATCCGGGGCCGGGAAAACACTGGTTTATGGAGACTGGACGAGAGGGCGTGTGTGCGCACGCGTGTGCACGCAAAGACAAGCGTGCAGCTTTATCACAGTCACAGTGACACACACACAACTGTGGATAGAGCTATGCACCCAGAAATAGTAATAAATTTCTCTTACTATGCTTGTTGCTTGGACTTGCTTTGAGGCACTTTCAAGAGGAGAATTGAGAACATTCTGATGGGTGGTAACAGTAAAATGAAGGACGTCACGGGGGCCGATTGGAACGTGCAAGACCTGGTGTGTTCATTTAAACTTTATTTCATGACAACCTTCGTCTGCAGACACCGTACCGCCGTGCTCGGCAGAAGTGGGCCGATGACGGGAAAGCCTGCAGATTCCTGCAACCACAGGGTGCAGCTGACGCTCCCGTGAACTACGCAAGCACCACGAACTGGCGCCATTCTTTGGAAAACTAATTTGACGATATATGCCTGAAATGTTCACGTTCAAAACTCCTGACTTTTTAAAATTGGTATTATAAACCTGTTTTGGAGCATCCACCCTAAGAAAATAACCCAAAACGTGGGGATCAGGAAGTGGGAGGAGAGGAACAGAACCACGTGCGTTGGTCCGAGCACGACAGCTTTTGCCACGCTGGAGAGATGAGTGGGCTGCTGCTGACAAAGCAGGTGTGTTCTGGGCAGGGACGAGGTGCGGCCTGTCCGACTGCGTCTCGTCGGAGGGAAATAATCCTTACGCATTTCAGTGTGCGTGAGTTGTCACTGCTGCACACCTTGCACTTGCAGGGCGGTGTGTCAGTTACATCTCGATGGAACTGGGGCGGAAGAGAAGAAAGGAGGGAGGAAGGGAGAACAGGGAAGAATGTCGGTTTCCAGGAGATGGCACGAGCAGACACGGGGGGACGGGCACTGCCATGCCCCAGGAAAGGCACGGCTGTGCCGTCAGGCTGCGGCGGTCACAGAGACAAGTGGCCAGACCGTTAAAAGACTGAAGGCCACGAAAGCCACTCAAGGTTTTCTCTGGGCCTCATTTTCTCACGTACACGGGCTTCTCCCTTCTGCGGGCTTCAGTGCAGGCGTGCCGTGGGTGGAAGGGCAGGTTGGACAGGATTTTTCATGTCTGGCCAATGATGCAGCTAATAATGTTCTCATTTTGAGCCCGTCAAATTGTGGTTTTACAAATACGAACTTGACCCCAGCACAGGCAATGAAGGAAGGGTCAGGACCACGCACAGGCTCGCTAGCGCTTTAAACTTGTGCATGAGAACGAGAGTGTGGAAGGTGAGGAGTGGCAGCGAGAACGGAGAGCAGTGGAAAGATATGAAAACCTCGTAAAACCAGTCGCCAGCAGTGCTTCTCAAGCGAACAGTATTTTCTTGTGTTCTGAACAGGCTTGGAACAACAGCTTTGTAAGATGCACAGGAAATAACACAAAACACAAGCCCCAAACTGGTACGAGTGGACTCGGCAGAGGTGGATTCCTTTTGTAAAATGCTACCCAAGTTTTACTCCTGCAGTCTGTCGCTCCCTCCCAGGGACCAGGAGGGGTGCGGGCTGCCCAGTCTGCAGCCTCCACCTGGGGCAGCTCTGGCTCACGGGCCTTGTCAGTGACCAGACGCCGTGACAGTCAGAGACCTGAGGTCGCGTTCGGGTGACTGCAGGAACTGCGGTGCCGTGGAGCTGGACGTCTGGGTGCGGCAGAGGGTACCACAGAACACGTGGATGTTCTGGCAGAGCCACTGTGATGATGAGAAAATCCTGCAAGAGTTCCAGGACGTTTTATACAGAGGACTTATTACCTTTTTGTATTTTACTGTTTCGTGGCTAAAAAATGGGAAAGACAGGTACTCTCTTTGGAGAAAGACTTACTTCCACAGAACACTGTGTCAGAGGCTAAAACCCAACTACTTCAATCTTTTTCAGTGTGCAATAATCCAATGTCATTTGCAACCAAGTTTAATGAAGACACACAACCCCTGGCCCATCACAACGACATAAATCACTTTCTTTTTGACAGACATGTGCACACGCGGCCCCATTCTTTTGAAAAAACCCTTGGTGGTGGGCTCACAGGGATTCAGTTGCCAGTACGTTCCTTAAATCCGTGACACACATCTCGGGTCACGAGCTGGAGACAAAGAACTCTCCCGTCTGGCTGGACATCAGAGACTGATGACGCCTGACCAGACCGGCGGAAGCCCGTCTTCTCAGTGACGGGGATGGGCAGGGCTCCCGACGTATATGAGAAATTGGAATCTGAGGCTTGACAGATGGAAACTCACGGCAAGGAAAGTGATGGCAACATTGCTACATATCAGATGACTGAGAAAGAAAAAGAAGCCTAGACAAAGGAAGCAGACGGTGCTTTCAGTTTACCAGACAAAGGGCAGGTGTGGCGCTTGATCAGGTCACACACCCATTTAACAGTGACACACCACTCAGGGGTCTGATGCTGGCAGTGACCTTCCAGAAGACACCTGACCAAAAACAGAGGCGGCACAAGTGATCACATTCTTGTCAAGCAGCTCTTGACATCAACATTAAAGATCATGAGGCTACAACATTTTAGACAGAGCCCATGTCAACCGAGTCCTTCATCGAAACCTGGTCAGTAAAAGGTTTTAAATGTAACAGAATGATCCTTATTGATTTGAGAAGACAAAATTAAATACAATGAAAACTCAAATATCTGCTTTGACTTACCCAAAGGGATCCCCAACCACGAGGAACGCAACATCACTGCTGTCAGCATCCTTTAAAATATTATCCGCTTCTTGCTCCACGTCTTCTCGGTCGGCAAGAATCAACTCTCTTCCGTAGAACTCTTCCTACAGACGTAATGCCAATACCCAAATGAGACAGCAGGTGACCACTGCCACGTACACGCATACACACAGACACACACAGTCTCTGGGGCTGGTGTAATCTTGGCAACCCCCCAAATACAGACCACTGCCTAGCAGTCTATATGATGTTGTCATTAAACTCTCTCTTTGGGGCAATCTTAGTATCCCAAGAGGAGGTAGATTTCTTAACATCTGAAGCTTTTTGCATTTTAATGTTAGCTCTAAATCTGGGTCCAACAGATCAGGCAGAACATTGCAGGATGAATACAGAATATGTACACATGCATACATAGTAATACAGAATAAATATATTAAAATAATACTCATAAACGTGCACGGTAGTTTGGGTTGTATTAAATTTTCCCTGGGAAAATCCATGGGACCCTGACTAAAATAAAAGGTACCATCAACGAAAAAGGAGAGAAAAATTAAGATGTAGTTGTTTACAGAAGCAGCAAACATTCCTGTATAATTGCAGGAAGGACTAATTTAAAACTGTTTCCTAGTTCCCTCTAAGAAGAGCGGCAGCGGAGAGAGAGTTCTGACACATAGGAAACCTGCGTGCAAAGGGCTCTGAGGACCAGTCCCTTGCAGCCAGCCCCGGAGAACAAACTCAGGAGCTGACCTGCCCTGGAGGGAGGCACCCAGGTGAGGAGAGGGCCTGGGGGCTGGTGGTGGCGCCATGGTGGTCACAGCTACTACGCAGGGTCAAGAGCCTTATGACTGATTTCCTGTGGTGGACAGGCAATTCAAATATGGTCCGAGTGGACGCACAGCTCAGGGACACTACTTCCTACCCACCGAGGAGGACGGCCGGGAGGGAGGACACCTGGTGCTGGGTGGTCTGTCGGGCAAGTGACTAAGGGAGCAAATGCACGAGCCTGTGAAGACAAAGGCTCTCCTTCCAAGTGTGACTGACAGTTATTTCCTGAGGCTTAACTGGAATCTGTTTCTCCAAGGTGGAAAAAGATCCTTTCCTTTTCTCTGTGATTCTTAGAGACAATGTTCCAGAAGTCCCCACGACAGGCTATCTTACGGATGAAGAATGTTCTCTTTATTTTCATCTTGACCACAGTGTCTTAATCACCAATTCTCATGCACCTTTAATTCTACGAACCCAGTCAGCTTCATGGTTGTAGAACAGGTGTATTCACATCCAAGAGAACACACATATTACTGGGAAATGAAGGGAATTATGTTTTCTTTTCTGAAATTTTAAAGATCAAGAAGCCAACCACTGCTAGCTTCATGCTAGCAGCAATCCTATCCAGTGTTTTATAAGTGACTTAAGAACAGAAAACCCCCCTCCCAGACTTCTTCACACACCACTCCATGTTTATCACTTACCCTAACTTAGGAAACATTTCATGATCCAATTGAGACAATAAAACATTTTTAAAAATCTCCTTTAAAGAGAAACACAAACACCTCAATATGATCACATGGCTGATCCTCTTGAAAAAATATCTAAGAAAGAGAAGAGATAGCTTGGGCTAGTGTGGCTCAGTGGATTGAGTTCTGGTCTGCAGATCAAGGGGTCACCGGTTCGATTCCAGGTCTGGGGCACATGCCTGAGATGTGGGCCAGGTCCCTGGTGGAGGGTGTGCGAGAGACAGCCACACATTGATGTCTCTCTCCCTTTCTTTTTCCCTCTCTTAAAAAATAAAACCTTAAAAGAAAAGGAAAGAAAAGAAATAGCAAAAGCAGTAAAGAGACTGGTATTACAGTATTTTTAATTTACCCACTTATTTATTTGTTTATTCACTTGAAAAATAGTTTTTTATTAAATTTATTGGGTGACACCGGTAAATAAAAATTATACAGGTTTCAGGTGCACAATTGCACAACACTTCATTTGCACACTGGGTGGTGTGTTTACCACTCCGTGTTCCTGTCCCCATCACCATTTATCCCCCCTACACCCTCCTCCACCTCTCCCCGCCCACCCTCCCCCCCAGCAATCAGACAAACGTTTCTCACGCACAGCCTCTGTGCCGGACCCTGTGCTTGATGCTGGGGAATAGTGGTTAGGATTTAAAACTTACACTGTATATGACCCAGAGCCTGAGTAGCAGACTGTGGTAAAATCTCAGCCCTAGTCATCTCCATTCATGAAAAGGAAAATGAAACTCAAAATTTACTCTTGGCTTTAAGTTGGCAAGTTTTGTATAGGGGGGACAGGGTAAAAACTCTAAGTTAAAATTATTTCTGGGTAATTCTGGAAAGATACATAAGAAATTAGTAATGATTCCTTCCAGGAAGGGTTACTGGGATAGAAATCTTTCAATGTCTAGACCTTTACTGTCCTTTGAATTTTAACCATTTCATGTATTATTATCTACTCAAAAAGCAGAAGAGTAGAGACTCAAAGTAGTATATAGAAACAAATCAGAACACAAAAAACTAAAAAAAACCAAAACCCCAAAATCCCCCCTAACATTTAAAGATGACATAGACAAATCAGGAGCTCACACAGGGGACTGATAAAAATTGAAAAGTAGAAGTAAAACCAAGAGGAAGACGTGTCTTGAATGCCAGATTCAAGGAGCGGTCAACTCCGTACGTCAAAAGAAGTAAAGCAGGTAAGAATTCAGAGCTGTCCTCTGGAGTTCTCGGCTTCTAAATAGTTGGTCAACACACAGAAATTTTTTAGAACAATGGAAATCAGCCCGCAGGGCTGAGACAGGAGTAGAAATGGGGACCGTAAAAGTACCTGTTTTTTCAAAAAGCATTGGAAAAAAGAAGAGAGTAACCTTTGGAAAAGAGGCTTAAAAGAGGCGAGTTTTCAGAATGGACTCTATAGGAATATGGTTCAGGCCCAGGGCAGAAGGATGTCAACGCAGATCTAACAAGAAAAAATGAATAACTGATGGGAGGTAAGGTTCCAACAAAGAGGGAGAAAGAAGTCGGCAAAACACACATCTAGATGGAGTCCATCTTGAACAGGAAGAGAACCTCATGTCACAGGTCATTTTCTAAGGCTGGAGGGAGGACAGGTTCAGATTTCCGGGAAGGACAAATGGGGAAATGTTAACAAAGGTCACAGCTAACGGCCTCAGTTTTCTCAATGCGAAGTCCCTTACTGTCCTCTGTCCCTGCAACATCAGTCCACAGCAGGTCGACGGGACCAGGAAATTGCAGGCTGGCATCCAGGCGAAGTAGGTTAGGAAGAAAAGAGAGGGAACAGACCCTCCCGGAGAAAATGGAAGTGGTTTCAGTTATGCTCAAGGACGAGTAGAGGGAATTCGGGCTCTTCTCCTCCATGCTCTGACTCACAATTCTTTCTCCTTCAGCAAGGAACAGTCTTCTTTCCCTTGTCAAATCTGGCCTACAGTAACAATACTTGTGGTAACTCACTGGCCTTGCTCTGTGGTTGGGCACTGTTCTAAGAACTTATGTAGTGCAGGAGTTCATTTAATCTTTACCACAATATGAGACAGGCACTGTATTTACCCCTTTTACAGGTAAGAAGAGCACAGAGAAGCTAAGTGACTGCCCGAGTCACGGGACCTTAGTTGACTGCAAAACACCACATGTGTTACAAGGGCGCGCAGCCTGGTAGAGCACAGTGACCTCTGCTCTCTGCAGGTAGCTGGGACCCCAAAGTTAGTCCCCTTTAGCCATTTACCCTGCAGAGCTGTATAAAGGTTACTACCATCTTCTATTTGGACCATGCTGTAAATAAAGCAAAACAAAACTGCTAGGATGCATTATTTAAAACATAGCTCAAACGCCGTCTTTTCTGTAGTATTCCCTGACCATCATCACAGCATGAAGCGATCTGGTCTCTTACATGTACTCCAATTGTGATTAATAACTAGTTAATTATTTAATGGAAGGCAGCCTCTATTATTTAGTTGATGAAAGCAAGAATGTGGACTTAAATAAGATCATCTAAATTTTTTCCAGCAATATAATTTTATGGTTTCCCCTTTCCACTGCCATTGTGAATTATTACTTATATCTCCCATTATTATTTACAGTTTCCTGGGTATAATACAGACACATCATGAACCACTTGAGAACAAAGATCATAGCTTACATCTCCGTATAATGCACATGGGTACATTACACCGAAGGCATGAAAGGTCAGGCTTTATCCACAGAAATTGCCTAAAGAAGTCCAGTTGTATATACCAAAGTGAAAACTTTTTCCTGGATTTACTGGCTCTAGTTTCATTAACTTTTCTGCCTGTTTGGCTATGAATCTGAGAGGACAGAGGACTTGGAATTCTCTAGGTCACCATTTTGTTTGGAAGACTGGAGGACCAGGCAACCCTAAAATTCCCTCCTTCCTCCTATAACTTGCTCATTGATCTTTTCATCTTAATTTACATTGTACTTGGTATTTAATTAGGAACCCTAACTTATCCCCTCCTCCAAAATTTAATGAGCCTTTAATAACAGCCAACTCTGATGTCTGATACACCCACAAATGCCATGGTTGCCACCTCCCAGGATGACTCAATACACACAGTTTGGGTATAAGCCTCGCTAAAAGACGTCTGTTTAAAAGTAAGACCTCTCTGGAGAGATGAAGGCAGAAAGGCATTACCATTCCCTTCGGAAATACTTCAAAGGCGGAAGCTCCCAGCTTGGTTTCTGAATATATAACCAACTCATTAAGGCTGATCAGCCCCTCATTAGCACTCAACTCAGGATTTCTTGGTCATGTCATGAAATAGGGGATTTTGATAACTATCCCCAGGAGTGTAAAATAACTTCCCTTTCCTATTTACTGGAGAAAACCGCCACATAAGACTTGTATGACAACGCACGCTCTCATTTCCTACTTTCTCACTTGGCTGGTGCAAGATTTCCATTCTCGTTCTCCCCAAACACTTAAGAAGCAGGGGACGCGTTTTACAGGATTTGAAAAGCAGACCTGTCAACTCGGTTCCGCTTAGTGTGAGGGAAATGGACTGCCGGGCAGCGTTCTCCCGGCAGGCTGCAGACCCCCAGGCACCTACCAGGGCTTCCTTCCCCACAGTCAGTACAGAGGTGTAGGCCTCCAGGTACACCCGGCTGCAGCGTCTCACAACCTCCAGGCCCTTGACTGTGATGTCCTTGGCATCGCCCAGGCCCAGGCCGATCAGGTAAAGCATTTCAAAGTCCAGGGGGAGGGAAGCTGCAGGAAGAGTGAACAGGAACACGTGTCAGCTACCCCGAGGGCACCCGAAATCTAGGGATGAACACGAAGATGAAAACCAAGCAGCACCAGGAGGAACCGCAGGTCGCAAAGCCTGGGACCAGAGAATCTTACTTCCAGCCTCCTACAGAAGGATCGGAATAAATGCCCTTAAGCTACCCTGTCCCGTTTTTTCTCTGGTTACACAAACCTAGCAGCCCACAGTCACCCGGGGAGAGGATCGGCGTCGGGCCCCGTCCGCCCCAAACGGCAAAGCGCCACCCTTCCGAGGCAGCAGCACCCGAAGGAGCAGATCCGTGCCTGGCAAGGACCCACGCGGCTGCTTCACCTGCGGTGCCGCAAAACGCCGACGCCTTTACGGCACTTTACGACGGGCTTCCGAGCGGCGCGGAGCTGTAGGAGCGGGTCGAGGGGGCGGGAGGTCGGGTGCGGGCTGGCCGCTGGGCTGGACCACAGTTGACCCTGTGGCTGCCGGGGTGCGGAGGTTAGTCCGTTTAGAGCCCCCAGCGTGGCTTCTGGGGAAGGGCGAAGCCGGTGGCTTCGGCGTCTCCGCCTTAGGACAGGGACGTGAGGGTCTCTGTGCTTCTCCGGACCCCCGACGGGAGGGGTCTCCGGGATTTCCCCAGGACAGTGTCCCTTTCCCTCTCGCGTCTAGCCGCCCGCCTCCCTGGCTAGGGTGTGCGCTTGGCACCCCCGGGGGCGTGGGCAGTGATTCCTCCGATTTGCCCCCGAGACCTGATTGGGGGAGTCCCTGGGGACGCGATCGGGACTGCTTGGGTCCTCCTCGGGTTCGGGCCTGTCACACCCTCTGTGCCTGTAGAGGTGACCTTTGAGAGGGCTCGGGGACTTCAGATCTCGCCCCAGGGGTTTCCTCGGGGGAATTCCTGTAGAGTAGATACTCAGAAGTAGCTCCGAGGTCGGAGATGCAGTTCGTGAAGTCACGGGTGGCTGCAGCCGAGGCGCGGTCCATCTTGAGTACAGGGTGTTGATTACTCAGAATTCTGCTGCTTCTCCCCCAGTGCCTTGTGTCTTGCCCCGCTCTGCTCCCTTAGGCCTTGACTTTATGTTTTTTCCCCTGGGTCCCATCCACCCTCTGCGTGTATTCTGTCCACTCTTAATGACAGAGTCCATCCATTCTCATTACATGGATCCATCCTTCACACTGTAAACAAAACTTAATTTCACGTGCATCGTACACATAAGTGGAGAAACCTAAAACTATAGAACTTCCAGGTGAGAATACAGGAGGAAGTATTTGTGAAATTATGTAGGCAAAGACTTCCGTTGCCTCACCTGTGAATCAGAGCCAGCAGTACCGTCCCTCACAGCAGTTTTGGGAGGATGGATGCGAGAATGCACAGAAAGGGTTTAGCAGTGCCGGGCAATCAGTAACCGTGGCAGACATTGCCATAGACTTTGCAATCAATTTTATAGTGATCTAGTGTCTGTCAGATTATAATAGGACAATTAGTGTCTTCCCTTTCACCAGGATTGGTTCTTACTCTATTTCCATTCATGCAAGTTCATCCACCGTAGGCCAATTCTCTAGATGCAATATTTTATTCATTCACAAAGGGTCCTTTTAAGCGACCGTTATTATGCTCTGAGGTACTCTTTTTTTTTAGAAAAACTTCTGTTTTTTAATAGCCTGTCATTGAGTTTAACACTGTAGATTTGGTTGGCGACCATGAAGTGTGGACCTGACAATTAGCTTAAAAGTAGCAGATGGCTAATACCGCAGATGGGGCTTGTTTCTTAGTATTGTAGTGCAGTTTACCAGTGAGCAGAGAAAACGTTCACTTGGGACTTAAAAAATTAATTTCTTAAAGTTTTTTAGGCGGTCCACAATAGTGAAAAGGAAAAGTGTGGCACGTTCGTACCGGCCAGGACTAGTCAGCAGTGTGAATGAAGGAAGTTCTTCCGCAGGAGATGGCATGGGTGAGTCTCACGGAAAGCGCAGCTGCAGACCCCTTGGAGATGCGCTGTCGCTACTGTGGCAAAGTCCGCAGGTTCGTGAGTACAGTGTGACAAACGGGAAAGTGCACAACCATGTGCCCACCACCTAGGTCAGGATGCAGACCCTTCTGGCCTCACAGAAGCCTCCCTCTGTCCCCTCCCAGGAGGTGCGCTCCCCCACAGCGACCGTTGTTGGACCTCAGTGCCATACATCGGTTTGTCTGTTTGTATAATGGCAGTCCTCCTGCACTGAACTCTTTCATGTCTGGCTTCTTGGGGTCAACCTCACTTCGTCCATGTGGATTTCTATACCAGAAGTTTCCTCTTTCTCCTTGCCGAATGGTATTCCCCTGCATGATGCGTCACAACCTTGTTCTCTTTTTATTGTTGTTGGATGTTTGAGGTGTGTTAGTTTGGGGTCAGTATGAATAAATAAATCTGCTGGGGACATTGTTGTATCCGTCTTCTGTTGAACATGGCACTCATTTCTGTTGGGTCCGGTGCCCAGGAACTGGAATTGCTAGGTTATAGGACATACATGCTTTTAACCTAGTGGGCAGAGCCAGCAGCTTCCCACAATGGACAGCTGACGTTCCCACTGCCCGCTGGTGAGAGGTCCAGGCTCTCTGTGTCCTCGCCCACATGTGGTGTTGCGAGCCCTTTGAATCTTAGTGGGCGTGTGTATCTCTCACCGCAGTTTGAATTTGCAGTTCCCTGATGATTGATAATGGTGATCGCCTCCTGTGTGATTGATTTTTCTAGGTAAATTTTTTTTTTTTGTTTTTTAAAGGCAAAAGTATTTCTCTCCCCCATCACAGTGTTATCTCAGTGCTGGGTCTGTACCCGTGAGTAAACCTGTTTTCTCCTAAGACACTGTCACCACTGGCACAGTGACTGTGTGGCCTGAAGAATAAAGTTATGCCCAGGGAGAGCCCCAAGGCTGGGGCACCCCTCATTCTGGTCCTGCTGCCAGAAGCCATGTGAATCTGGACCATTTTGTCATCCTCAGGTGAATGCTTTAACCCGGATGACTCCTCAGACATGCTGCAGGATGGGGAACCTTCCTCTGTGGGAGGAGCGGGCTGAAACGGGAGAATCCCAGGTCAGCGGTCAGATGAGCCTGGGCTCTCTGCGGACTTCGCTTCCTTTCATGGGTCTGACCTCCCAGGTCAGTCTCTTCCTCCTCCTCTTCCTTCTCTACCTGCTTTTAACAGATTTTGATTTGAAAATAAGCAATGCTGTACTTCCTTACACCGGGAACTCAGCATGACTGAAATATAAGAAACTTTAAAACCCTGTAAGTTGTTATTAAATGTGTGTGCCAATCAGCTGTGCAGACCTTGGTTCTTTAGCTTCAGCAATATGGTCACTTGTGATACAGACTGATATTTTTTCCCATCATAAATCTAGAAGCTTTTTTAACCAAAATTAAACCCCTGTCTCTATCAAATTGCAGAATTTCCACCAACTTCATTCTCTTGGAGGGGATTTGGTTTCGCGTTTTCTAAAACTTGGGCAGGCGGTGGGACGTGATTCATCCTAACCTCATTTGCTTGCATTTTACTTTGTTTATTTGGGTTTTTTGTTTTGCAGTGACATTTTTTGCTGTGACTGAGTAGCAGTGTTTCCGTTCAGCATTGTTAAACTATGCACTGTCAGAGCTATTACATTTTTTTGAAAAGAATGGCTTATTTGGATCCAGACCCATACAGAATCTATTTTAATCATGTCTTTGCTCCTGGCTGTTACTCGTCTTTGGGCATTCCCTAAACCATACTTGCTCGAAATTCTAGTGGTAGAGTCAGCACCGTTGTTTGCTCCACGCAAACCAGTTGCAGAGACAGTAAGAAGTTGTAGCTGGAGCCTGGGCTTCAGAGTGAACTGCGGCACTTGAGTTCTGACTCCTTACTAGCGACGGGGCTTTAGGAAAGTCCCCGAATTTTCGGGTGTACTGTGTGTGGAATTCAGATAATAAAGTTGCTTTGCTCTTAGGATGTCATGTGCGTTGAATGAGGGTGGTGTATTTGACAGCTTTGAACAATGCCTCGTGCTCCGGGACCAGTGAGCAGATGCCCGCTGCCCTTGTGAACAGTCCCGTCTTCGGGGCTCCGGGAGGGTGAGCGTGTGGTGGAATCAGGTGTGCACCTGAGGTCTGCAGCGCAGTGCCGTTAACACGAGTGGTACTCCTGCCACATGGGGGTTTTCTCTGGCCGGTTGGTTGTGCGCAGTTTCTAGGTGTTAAGCAAAACTGTACTTTGGAACCACTCTCCCCACCCCACAAAAAAAGGGAATTTACAAGTAGGATATTTGGTACTCAGAAGACAGGGGTTTCCAGGCTAAAGCTCAAAGCTTTTAAAAGTTATAATGTAGCTGAAATGCTATTGGTAATGAAAGAAGCAATAACTGGTATTAATAACTTTTTTAAGATAAATAAAATTTTAAAAATAAAAAAGATGAACTTTTTTCTTGAGTGATGCTGTGACAACATGTGTCAGTCCCTAACACTTTGCCCTACGGCCAGTTCGGCTGCCTGTGTAGTGGGCTTGTCTGGGGCAGGGCGGCGGGGGACTCTGGGATTCACTTGGTCCTGAAGGACCAGCAGAGCTCCTTCCTCACCGTCAGAACTGTGCCAATCTTGACACCCGCCTCATGCCTCACGGGGCGCCATCTGGGCCCCCGTCTGGCCTCCCTGCATCTGTGGTCGCAGGGTGCCCTGCCTGGTACCTACTTGGTTCCCCCCAAGTTACTTCCAGGGAGGGAGCCACACCAAGGATGCCCGTTGGCTGCTGAGAAGCTTGACTCCTCGCCCTTGGCCCCATCGCACATGAATGCCTTCCCTTTCGCAAAGCACTTGACCCAAACCCCCTCACCCCCGCACCTCCGCTCCTCACCCCACCCCCCACCCCAAAGCTAGCTACTGCCCTGTGGGAGACCGTCAGCTCACTGAGTACCAACAGGCTGAGCGCGGCACAGCCTCAGGGAGTGCCAGTCACTCGGGCCCTTCAGACCTGCCCTGCTGGTAGCCTGGGGACCGTTATTCTCGGGCTGCGCTCCTGCTTGAGTAGATGCCTGGGGCTCGCATTACAGGTCTCTTGTTTGGATTGTTTTTAAACGAATGATTCGTGCCATCCCATTACCTGCGGAAGCAGCTCGTCTAAGGAGGGGTCTTCACCGACAGCATGTGCGGAGACTCTTGCTGGGTATTTGTAGTTTTCTATGACTATTCAGTTTACCTGCTTTGTGTCATGCTGCTAGTTACTTTGTCCAAACTCTCACGACTGCTCATTGCGGTGTGAAACACGCCTTTCTCCTTGATCCCTGGGGACCTCATCCTTCAGTGCTAGCGTGGAAGCCCCTCCCACCCACCTCCCCTGCATGGCACTCTCCCTCCTGCCTCTTCCCTGGCCTCCTCGGATAGCTCGTTGCTGCTGCGTCTGACTTCTCCGGTGAGACTAGGTTTCACTTGCCCGTGGGCCCTCTGTGTCCCGGACCGGCCCTTTGCCCGGGGCAGGTGCTGCGTGAGTACTCTCGGGGCGTCTTGGTGGAGGTGCAGCCCAAGGAGAGCGGCGCAGGCGGGAGGCGCCCAGTGGAGCCAGGGCAGGGCAGAGGTGAGGCTCAGGGAGGTGACTGGTTGACAGTCATCGTGACCGTGTGTGAGGTGACGACCAGTCTGGAATAGCCTCAGCGGCAGAGCTGAGTTGAGACATGTCGACTGTATACTCAGTGTGGCCAGCCGTGAACGCAGTTGAGTTGGCAGGGAGGGCAGGCATTGATTAAAAGCTGATGTTTCTGACTTCAGAGGTTCGTGCCAGATGGCGGGAGAGGGACAACAAACTCAGATCTCAGTTAGCAGTGCTCTGCACTCAGTGGGATCATGTTTAAAACCACAAAGAAACAGATCCTAGAAAAGCTCTCATTTAGTCTTTCCGGGATGTCCTAACATTTAATTATTGTAAACGTGAACTCCATTTCATGGTGAATTCCCACAAAACTAGAATGAACTGTGGGGTTTTTCTTCCCTACTGTAGCCCGCTGGACACAGGAGGAGAGAAGCATTTCTGCAAGTCACTGGCAGTCCTGTCACACCCCTTTCCCAGAATCCCCCTGAGAGCGAGGCTTCCCTGTTTCTCGGGGATCGCAGGTATCGCAGGTTCGGCGACAGAGGTGTGCATGTCCATGAGCGTTCACCGGGAGCGGAGCGGAGGTTTAGCCCGATTCCTTCCACAACCAATTGGATGCCAGATGACACCTAATTGGCCTTGTCTGTGCCTTTTTTAGTATGAAACACCATTTATTTAGGGGCACACATAGGCCATGTGTCCTGTACTCTCCCGGCTTACGAGAGGCGTGGTTCCTGCCGGTGGCCTCTAGAGGTGATACCCAAGTGGCAGGGCAGCCTGATGAGGGGCCGTGCCCGCCAGGGCTGACTGGTCACGTGCAGCGATGCAGCTGCGCTCCAGGTACCAGCCGCACTGCTGCGAAGCAAGGGGTGGGGGGTGCGTGATGCATTGTGTGCGACATTGCTCCGACAGCTCGGCCTAACTCTGTTCTTTTTGTGATGCCTAGGTGACATGTGGAACCCTTTTCCAGACGCTTGGCTGGTCACCAGATAACCAGGGTCAGCTTTGTCATGGTTTGGGGGGATGCACTGGTGGGATGTTGTCCAGGGACCCTAACTTGGTGCAGCTGGGACAGCCTTGCAGACGGACTGCAGCCTCACGGACGCATTCTCGGGATTTCTCATGTTGCCCTCAAAACCGGTCTCTCAGCACTGGACTAACCCTAACTACACGTGCCTGTCTCTGGAGGAGGACACTAGTTTCCAGTCCAGTCCTCCTCCGTCCTGCTGCCCAGGTCCTTCGCTGCAGCCACGCCAACCCCCTCTCCGGAAGTTGGAGTTTCTTGCTGTTGCCACTGTGCACGTGCTGTTCCTGTCCTCTGAATCGCCCACACTGTCCCCCTGGGAGGGCTGCTCACTGTCAGGACCCAGCTCACAGGTTCTGTGCTCCAGGAAACCTCTCTTCCTCTCAGTTGCGACGCAGAGCCTTCTCTGTGCTTCCCTGCCTGTCCGTCCCCGCCCCCACGGTGGCGGGGCACAGGCCCTCCTGAAGGGCCTGCCCTCCGGGGGGAGGAGCCATGTTCCCACGTTCCCTCCATCTCTGCCTCTGGAACAGAGTCTAGGACCTAGCTAGGATGTTCGTTATCGAAGGAATGAAATAAATAGGCATGAAATGAAATAAATGAAATTCCGGCTTTGATTTCCTAATTTGCAGGCAACCTTGATGGTCCATCACGTGCAGTGATTTGTGACTTGAGAGGCGGTGTGGGAGTCAGGTGCCCGGGGGGTGACGGGCAGGAGTGGGTTGCTCACCTGTGGGTTCCGGCCGCTGCAGCATGGCAGCCTTTTGGAGTGGCCTTGCATTCCTTCTTTATGGAATCCGCGAAGGTCCGATGGAACGGCTTTGTTATGGGAAGAAATTGGCTGGTTTTACGTGGGCTCTTTCATGAGCCGGTTTTCGGAGAGAAAGGAACGGCGATGCCTGTTGGCGGCGTCATCAGTGCGCCCCTGCCGTGTGGCTCGCCTTCCGTGGGCTTGGCAGACACCGTCTGCACGCACGTGTCCACTTCAGGTGTTCACCCAGCTTCCTCGGGAGCGGGAAACGAGCCACGGGGATGCCCCTGGGGGCCGGATACCCGGAGTGGTGTTCCTCTGCGGGGTGTTCCTCTGCGGGGACTGCACATGGAGTGTTGGTTTCGCATCCTTGTCAAAGGTGGACACGCAGGTGGCCCGCGGTCAGTGAGCTCCCGTCCCTGGGAGCAATCGACCTTGAGTCGTGACGTCAGCACTGCCTCTGCAGTGCCCCTCCCCCACTGCCCCTGTGGTGCCTGTCACTCAGGTTGTGGCAGTCCCCATCGTGGGTGAACGTGGGTCCCTCACCCTTTCTCCGGGTCGCTCTGCATCTCTTCTCCCTCTTCGTGATGTCGCCTGCGCCGTCCCCTCTGGCCTTTGCCCTTCAGCATGTCGGAGCGTGTCCGGCTGAAACAGAATCCGGGCACCCCTCCTCTGACCTGTGCCCCCTCCAGCTGCAGCCCGGTGCAAATCCTGCTCGATCGTGTTCACTCCCGTGGCCTCAAGATCACTTTTCGGGTGACGGCTTTCCTGTCTGCCCTTGCGGTTTCTTTCCAAGTTTCTTTCCTGCTCTGCCAGCTCACTGTGCAGCCCCCGCCTGCTGTGCTTGGTCGGCCCACAGCCCCTGCGCCTGTGCAGAATTGCCCTCTCCACTCCCTCCGGGGAGCCGTCCCCTGTGACGGGGCCTCCCCAGGGCTGGCCCCTCCCATACCTCCAGGGGTCACTTGATTCTGATTCCTTCTTTCTGCCCCAATTCCAGGGCCTTAACTGTTTTCCTGCAGAATTCCCTCTTCCCTTCCTAAAACTGACTCCAGTCTCCTCTGACACATAATCTATTAATAACACTGCTCCGAAATTCCTTCTCTGAAACATCTCTTACTGCTTTGTTCCCGGTGCTTCCCACTGCACCCAGGACGTGTCCACGCTTCTCAGCATGGCAGATGGGAGGCGTTTCCTGTTCCGGCCCCTGCGGCTTGGAGTGGAGACCGGCTCCACGCCACCGCCCATGCCGCCCTAACCTCCCATCTCGCCCCTCCTCCCGGGTGTCCCACGTTCACACTTCAGGCCTGATGTCCCTCCTGCCAAGCTGCTTCTCCTCCTCCTCATCCTCTTGTCTGGCATGGACACACTTCCCAGCTTGCGTTTCTCCTGCGGCACCAGCCAGTCCCACTACAGGGGTCTGTGCCCACCTCTCCACCTGGACAGTGGGAATTGCACCCTGCCAAACGTGGCGCAGCTGTGGACTACGCCTAATAAAAGTTTGTCGGGTAAAGATATGTCGGATGTCTGATTTACTTCACAGATGATTACTATTATCCACAATTGCAGTGCTTTTTACACAGATTAGGTAATGCAAAATAGGGTGGCTCCAAAAATGGTCACAACCCCTTGTGCACCGCATAGCTGAGAGAAGAGAAAGTGGGTCAGGCATCCGCCGGCAGCACCCACAGGAGAGCCATTTCACAGCGGCATTGACACTGGCTGCTTCGAGTCACACCCAGCTTCGGCGGCTAAGGGTACCGCCCCCCAAAACTGCCCTCATTTCAGCTCCAGCTGCAAGCTTGGGAATTCCCAGGCTCCCCTCACTTCCAACCAGCTTGTCACAAACTTGGGAGGTTCCTGCGACCATCTGAGGGTTAAAGATTGACTGGAGCTACGCATGGAACTCGGGTGCGCTATGCACAGCTTATGCTTTCCTGGAGCAGCAGAGGCGCACGCCAGGACCAGCCAAGGAGCAGACCTGCGGAGTGAGGCCTGCAGGATCCCGGGCGGGCAGGTGCTGTGTGCTCTCCCTGTGGGGCTGGAACGCGCTCCCCGCACGCAGAGCGACGCCACAGGGCGTGCAGTGTCGCCAGCCAGGGGGCTCGCCTGAGCCTCTGTGTCCAGTTTTCGTTGGGGACCCACGTGGAGGCACGAGGGACAGCTGGCCGTGAGCTGGACTCCATCTCCCCTCTCCGCTCCAGCGGTGGTGCCGAAAGCCCCAACCTCCCGATTCCTTGGTTGGTCTTCCCGGCACGGCCGGCCGTGGCTCTGAGTCACTCGTTCATGGGAACTGCAGGAGCCCACTGTGAGTGATGGACGAGTCACGGGGGAATTCCCAGGATGGGAAGGCTGCCTTACAGGAAGCTGGAGGAAGGGCCACCCACATTCTTTATCTAACAGTCACAGGCTGCCTAAAACAGCCTGGCCGCCAAAACGTAAATCCTGTGGATAGATAGTCCAGAGTTTGTGTGCATGCGTCTGTTCTTATCGTATCAAGAAAGGACCATGAGGCCTGGCCGGCGTGGCTCCGTGGGTTGGAGTGTCGCCCGTCACCGAAAGGTTGCCGGTTCAGTCCCCAGTCTGGGGGCACACAGGGGGCAACCAATGGATGCTTCTCTCCCGCATCACTGTCTCCCACTCTCCCTCTGAAAACAATGAAAAAATGTCCTCGAGTGAGGATAAAAAAAAAAGAGAGGACAGTGATTTAAAGGAAATGAAAACAGGACGATTGAGCTATTCGCACTCCCACGCTCACTGCAGCATCATCCACAGCAGCCCACGCATGGAGACAGCCCCAGGGGCCGTCAGCAGGCGGATGGCGGAGGAGGGCGCACACGCGTGCAGCTGTGGGAAGAGGGAACCCTGCCGTGTGCGGCAGCGGGGCGGACCGCAGCGACAGACAAGTGCTGAGTGGTGGTCCCGTGCCCATGGGATCCGAGAGGTCGGATGCGGAGAAACAGAGTGATCGCCAGAGCTGGGGTGGGGGACTGTGGGAAGGTCGGTGAGAGGGCGCAGAGTTTTGGGTGTGGAATGAATGAGGCTGAGGACCTCACTGGTGCCGTGACTGTAGCTAACAGCACTGTGCAGGATCCCTGCAATTTGCTAAGAGAATAAACTCAAATGTTCTCGCCAAAGCAAGAAGGAGGAAACCCTCGGGTCCTGTGCTGATGGAGTCTGAGTGGCACTTCAGTGCCGAATCGACTGCGTGACTTTGCCCTTTGAGAAGCCTGTTGGAGGCTGTCCAGACAGGAGAAATTTACCAGAATTAGGGAGTACTTCTGAGAGAAAGTAATCAAAATACGTATATCTGACCAAGGGTTCGTGTCTGAATAATTGAGTTCCATGTACAGGCAAAACTCCCTTTTCCCCTTGACTCTCCCGTGGCTACCTCGTACTCCTGACCCCAGGTGTGCAGGGTTCTCCCACACTAGCCGTGTGTCCAGCACTTCCACCGCACAAGGCAAGGCTCAGCCCCCAAGACTGCTCTTGCTTCAGACACCAATCACGAAGGGCAGGTCCCGAGGTTCCCTGTATGTGTTTTCCAACAGCAAGCGATTCTCTCAGTCTCAGGAGATACTGATGGGGTGTCCTACGGCTTAGCTCAGTCCTGTCGCTGCCTTCCTGGGAATGGGGTCAGACCCACAGGTGAAGGGCTCAGACCCACGAGAGCGCCCCCTGCGGAGGCCAGGGGCAAGGCCAGGTTGTGCTCCTGACCGGATCAGAGGCTCCCAGCATCCCGTTTGAGTTTGGTCACTAGAGTAGCTTATAGGACTCAGAGAAACACACTCCTTACTGAACCACTGCTCAGTGAGAAGGGACGCCACTCAGGAACGGCCAGGTGGAAGGCGTGTGTGGGGCCAGGGGCCGGGGAGGGGCCCGGAGCTTCCCTGCTGTCTAGGCCTGCTGCTCTCCCAGGCGTCCCCCGACCTGGGAGCTCGGGAGCCCCTCCTCCGGGGTGTTTATGGAGGTGCCATTCCTTAGGGGTGACTGAGGGGATCACTGGCCAGGGGCAGGGGTGGGCCCTCCCCCAGGTCAGAGGGAGGGGCTGGGGTTGACAGTTCTGATCCTCTAGCCACGGTTGGTCCCCTTGACAAGTCCCCTCACTGCCAGAAACCCGGGTGTGGCAAGGGGCTTATTGCAAAGAACATGACACTCCTTTGTTCTTTATGGCTCTGGGGCTACTTCAGGCCGTGGTGATACTGGCCACGTAGTGTAACAAAAGATGCCGCTGTGGGTTTTACACAGGAAAGTACGAGATTTGGAGAGCCATGTGCCAGGAACAGTGGGTGAGACCAAATTGGTACTTCTTGTTAGAAATCACCCACAGCATCTGCCCGGCTTCCCTGCACACTTTGTTGTCCACGATGGGTGTCCCTCCCAGGTGAACTGTTTCCTGGAAGAGTCCCCAGAGCTCGTGGGAACGTGCGTGTGCACTGAGTTGTGTGACAAAGGGCATAGTAAAGGGTACACGTGAACAGCTGGATGAGGGGACATACAAGGGGGGGTCTAGAAGGGTCCTAAGTCCAGGAGCTCTGTCCCTGTGGCGTGTGGACTGCAAACCCCGGGCAGGTGGGTGTGTCCACCAGCCTGAAGCTCCCGAGGCCGGAGCCATCTGCGTTTCCCTGAGGCTCATCACGGAGGCAAGCTGGCTCACTGGCCCATGTCCAGCCCCCGACCCTGCTCCAGGGACTGAGGGGCGGGCCTGGCAGTTCCAAGGTCTCTGGTAACCAGTCTCCACCCAGGAGCCCACCCAGAGTCCCCTGGGAACAAAAGATGTTTCGTCACCCAGGAAATTACAAAAGTCTTAGGCATTCTTGGTCGGGAACTCAGGCCAAAGACTAAACATTAGCACCGAAGAGTCTCCTGGCAGCCCTCTTAAGGGGGCTTTTAAGTCTGTGTTAGGAGTTGGGGGCGGCAGCCAACATAAACATTTTATATTATTTTACTTGACTCAAAAATAAGAGAGTTCAATTTTTAAAAGTGGCTGGCATACCACTTCACCAGAGAAAGTTTATTAATGGCTAGTAAGCCTAGAAAAAGGTACTAGCATCATCATTAGTCATTAGAGAAATACAAATTAATGCTCACAATGAAACACCACTTTATGCTCATCAGCATAGCTAAAATTAAACAGATCAACACCACCAGCTTTTGCCAAGGATGCAGGGCACTAAATTCTCTTCATTGCTAGTAGCGTGGACAATGAAGAAAAAAGGCTTTGGAGACTATGTGGGAACTGAACCTGCGCCTATGACTAACCCATCCGACTCCACGTTCATCCCTCCGAGAGAAATGAATGCAGTGTCCACAGAGAGACTTGTCCAAGAGTTTCTGTAGCAGTTTTGTTCATAATGGCCCCACACCAGAAGCAGTGCAAATGCCTGTCACGAGGAGAATGGATAAAAAGTTGTGACATCATCATACAGTGGAATACACACCTATAAGCAACTTACAAATGAGGGACACATAGCAAGATGGGTGAATATTGACATCCTGACCAAAAGGAGCCAAACGCGAAGGAATACATGCTGCCCAATTAACTTGGCATTTTCAAACGAGAAAAACAAATCTATGAAGGCTATAGGTGTTGCATGTGAGGGGTGGGGCTTTACTGGGAAGCTGCTCTGGGGAAACGTCTGGAATGGTATCTTACTTGACTGGTTGTTCATTGCATGTGTGTGTCCATTTGTCAAAACCTAACTTTCCCCTGAAGATCTGTGTTCTTCACTCACTGCACGTAAACTTAGGAACAAAGCTCAGCACACCCATACCCTCGTGAAAACATTCCTAGAACCAACTCAAAGCACATGTCTCGCCTGACACGTTACTGCTGGTATCTCTGCACTCCAGCACACACACTGCACTACTCTTCATCTGACTACAGTCTCTGGGCGCTTGGACGGCTGTGAGATGCAGGAAAGCCATCCTGGCACGGTTTCGGGAAATGCTTCGTTCTCGCAGTGAAGCTGGTTGGTTCTCCAGTTAAATCTCTCTGGGTTTTAGTCCTCAGTGGCCTGATCACTAGTTTTAGACATAACTTGTCTGCTCTCTCGCCTTTGGCATTCTTGGGCATTCTTAGGAGCCTCAGTGTTTTCAGCTATTAAAAGAGATCTGGACGAGCCATTTTAATAATAACAATCACTGTCTTCTAATCTTCAGCTATATGCTAGGAACCCTACAAGGATCTTTGAAATAAGTTTTTTAACTGGCAGAACACTCATATGAGATACAGGATTGTATAATTATGCCTGTCTTATAAACGAGGAAGTTAAAATTCAGAACGCTTAGGTCTGAACTGCACCCTGACTGCCTTTGATTCTGCAGCTGTGAACCACGATGTTACCCTGTGTGTTGGTGGGTCCTCGTATCCATGACACTTTAACACGCTAAGATTCTACTTCCGAGTCCGAGCAGTGAACGTGAAGTCGGGTGTGCACCCTAGAAAGCCAGAGGACTTGATCAGTGTCTTCCTTTTCTCTGTCTCTCTAGTGTCAAGCACATTTTAGACCTTGTTGAATTCAAGCAAAAGGAACAAAATAAACTGATACTCTTAAGGAGAAGGATTATTTTTGTCACTCTACTGTCCACTCTTTCCTTTTCCCACCATATTTAGTGGGAATATATGATACACATATGTGTATATTTTGCATGATATACATTGAGTGCTTTTGACTCACTACAGTTAGAACGTTCAAACATGATCAATTCTGCCTGGTTAAAAAAATTATGCTCAAAGCATTCATCAAAACACATCTATTTAATGTGGAGTAGCTGATAATAATCAAGAGTTTAAGGATAAGAGTGATCTTTCAGAAC
Organism: Tonatia bakeri; assembly: GCA_004024845.1. Taxonomy (NCBI): domain Eukaryota; kingdom Metazoa; phylum Chordata; class Mammalia; order Chiroptera; family Phyllostomidae; genus Tonatia; species Tonatia bakeri. Next base: position 107,553 of record PVIA01005696.1, read on the forward strand.
CTGAGGAGTCAGATGAAGATGGTGAGGATGGTGGTGAGGACGGTGGTGGAGGTGGCGATCGCAGGAGTAACAGTTGAGGCCGCCTGCCAGTGCCCAGGACCGCAGTGAGAACAAGTTGCACGTGCCTGCTTCCCGGCCGTCTGAGTCCCTCTGATGGGAAGAAGTCAGGCCTTCCAGCCGTGAGTGAGAAGCCCCGCCCATGTCGTCCGCTCTGCGCTGGACCAGGTCCTCTCGTCCTTCACTGCAGGGCACTGGCCTCGCCTTGTCTGTGCTCCAGGAAGTGTCCGTTTCCACTGTTGCCTTTAAAAGTTATTTCTCTTCCTTTTCTCAGTAATTTCATTTTAGCTAGTCTTTTATCTTTTACTTTCAAAGGGGAAATAGAAATAAGAAGGGGCAGCTCATTTTCCAAAGTATTTGCATATATTCGGTCTGCAGAAACATTTGTTGGATTAGGTAAAATTGCATTGACAATAAAACCACCTGCATCGTGATTAACCTATAAGTAGGTCCTCCAACACCAGCATTAAAAAGTATTTTGTGGACTTTTTGTTTTAATTTATAGATCCAATGGCCTTTCTCCTCAACGCTAAGTGAGGCACTTCAGTGAGTAGTTTTAACCTTGGGGAAGCCCAAATAATCGGTGCCTATGTTTTTAGTTAAGAAACACACATAAAGTTATTATTATTTTATCAAATAAGTATTAACATTACATATCAAATTTGTAACTACTGTGAGATTAAAGTATTTCAGATGGCATTTTCACCCCAAGTGAACTTCGTTGGGGACAAACTAAGACTTACCTTGATAAATAGCTAACTTAAGTTCCCTTTTCTTCCCATCACGAAAGAATGCCATTCACCCCTCCTCACAGCTGCCCTCACTGTGTTCATCTTTAGCCAGCCAATCTTGAAGTGTAACCCTTAAGATTAGACAGAAAACAGATTGTTTGAATCTTTTCTGATACCAGAAGAGTATAAGGTTACCAAAGATTTTACGTAATGCTTATTAATTAATACATTTGATTTTTTTCTACAAGAAAATTAAAAACTTGTCTAGGGATTCTCTTGTGTCCCTTCGACAAATCTCCAGAATGCCCACTGTCCCATCTGCTTTGTCATTGCAACACAAAGCTAGTGTCCGCGATGTTTGGGTTCCGAACAGCTGCGGCCGCACCTGCTGCCCGGGCAGTGCCCAGGGAGCCGGACTGCGGGAAAGACCCACATCATCTGGTAGCGGGGAGGCCAGGGCTGAGGGAAAACGGCTTTTGGAACATTTCAGTCATTCTTTCTACTAATACATTGCACGTGGGCCTTCCCCTCCCCACCTCCCTCCCACTTTTCAGCCCACTGCAGTCTCACCCCTCCCCTGAACTCCACCAAGCGGATCTCACTGGGGTTGCAGTCAGCTGCAAAGAGCGGACTTCCGCGCACGGATTTCAGCGCTCACCTCCTGCGACCCCTGCATGTGCTCGACACCGGATCGCCTTTTCTGCGGCCTTTTTTTTTTGGCTTCTGTGATCCCTTTCTTCAAGTGCAGTTGCCCAAAGCAAAGGGGCTCCTACCACAGTAGTTTTTATTACATGTATTCTGTTTTTAATGACATTAATATCAACTATATATTAATATTTTTCTCTTTTAGAAAAATGCTGCACATGTCTTCATAAGGAAATGCTTTCTTCTTAAAAAAAAAAAAAAACAAAACCCTTAGCAATTTGCTCATGGTCTCCATGTTTCAGATGTGGAGGAGCCAGGTTTCAAAAGGAATTCTTTCAGCCCCGGCTGGCGTGGCTCTGTGGATGAGCACCAGCCTGTGAACCAAAGGGTTGCCAGTTCAATTCCCAGTCAGGGCACACGCCTGGGTTGTAGGCCAGGTCCCCAGTAGGGGGTGTGTGAGAGGCAACCACACACTGATGTTTCTCTCCCTCTCTTTCTCCCTCCCTTCTACTCTGTCTAAAAATAAGTAAATAAAATCTTAAAAAAAAAAAAAGGAATTCTTTCATACACCAAACAGCAGCACCCAGACCTCAGCAGCGTCTGGCTGCTGTTGGGAAGTTTAGAATTCTTTTCCTGTTTTGAATGCTCATTCCTGTTTTGAATTGTGGGTTAAGGGAACAGATTTACTGACAGACTGTTGCTTCTGGATTTCAAGTGCCCAGTCTCAACCAGCTGTCTGCCGTAAGGGCAACACTGAAGGGCACAAAGGAGCTGGCGATACCTTTGAGAATGACACGATTGAGGTCTGAACACGTGCAAAGATGAACTGTGCAGTGAAGTGCAGAGGAAGCAGAGAGCTCTGTGATCTCAGGTGAAGATTATCTGGAACCTAGGCTGGGCTTTGAGGGGTGAGCGGCATTTGCAGGACAACCCCGGGGCAAGAATAAACACCTGGTCAATAGTAAAGGGGACAAAGTTGGACGGTGCTGGTCCTACTTCACTTTGTTTAATTCAACCACAAGATCAAAGGTGTATCCTCTGGTATTTTGCTAATTAAAGGATACAAGATAAATACGGAATTATTTTTATTTGCATAGAATCTAACAGTCTGGGAAGTAAGAAACAAGATGGACAGAACTATTGTAAGAGAATGGCTTTCTATGAGTAGTATTTATATTGCAGCCTTTATTTCACTGCCTGAGGATCAGGCGTGGTGGCAGAAAGGCTTGGGTTTCAGCTTTCCCTGCGCCTCTTCCGAGCCATGTCCCTCTGAGTCTTCATGTCTTCCCTGTCTGTCTGTCCTGCGTGGCCTCTCACAGACGGAACTGGCAGCTCTGCCCCCACAAGCCCTTCCCAGCAGGTCAGAGAGCACTTCACAGCCAGCAGTCTCCCCAGAGTAATGGAGCCT
>PVIA01005697.1:0-110230 GCA_004024845.1 Tonatia bakeri
GGGGGGGGGGGGGGGGGGGGGGGGGGGGGGGGGGGGGGTGGAACCTCCCCACACCTAATGACTAGGTACATAGCCCCTCACTCTAAATGAGTTCTCCCTCTACCATTCTCTAGATATCCTTTTCCCAACTGACATTCATTTTTCTGCTCATTCCCTCAGATATAAAAACACCTCCTGTAGAGCATTTCACTTAACTTTGGCTTTTATTAACCGGACTAGCTTAGTGTCGTATGCAAACTTACTTAGTGCCCTTCCTTTTGGCTCATTTCAGAAAGGCAAAGAAGACAACGCGAGCTCCACTCCCAGGGCGCCTACTGTTCGCACTTCTCCGCCCAGATGAACACCAGTTTGGCGTGGGAGCTAAATCTGATGAGAAGTGCGACTTGTGATTGCTGGAGTCGGACCGCAGACCGCAGATTGCCTCCCCCTCCCCCTGCCCCCCCATGCTATACACCCGGAGTTTCCCCGGCCATAGAGACCTCCAGTTGTTCAGGCACTGGGTTTGTTGACAAAGCAATTCAGATTATGTCTCTGGTGCAGATAATCAGAAAGTCCACCACTATAAACGAGCAGAGGCAATTTTGTCCTTTGATGTAAGCATATGTCCAATGTTGGGTGGTTTGTTTTTACCCCACAAATGCTGAGTTCCTAAAGACCCACCCTATAGAGCCAGTATGTTATCACAAGTGAAAAAAGGGTAGAAAGCCAAAATGTCCTAAATGATTAACAAGAAGAGTACAAATAGCTTTCAATGACATCAAGCTCTACTTGGAAATAAGCAAAGAGAAAACATCTCGCCCTTTGTTTAACTTCTAAGATATAAGTCTGCAACTCTGCTGCAGTCACTGCCGGCAACGCCAAAGCAGCAATTTTAGTCAAGGGTGTTTACCCATAAGAACAGGAACCCTTATCTTAAAAAAAAAAAAAAAAAAAAAACAAGCAACAAATCCTTTACCTTTTGCTTGCTTGGAAAACTATCTCAGGTAGAGGGGAGTGCTGTAGGCTTGAAGAAGTCATCTCATGGACACCAGCGCGCAGGAAATGAAGTTTGGATAGGCCTTTGGGGTTGGGAGCCAAGAAGCCACCAGAAACCAAAGTCATGTGCTTCCTCATTCCCTTACTGAGGCCCTGTGGTCTCTTCACCCGCCGTTGGTCAGGTGCATCCTCCTCTCTGCAAACCACCTCTCTCTGCTTATTGATGTGTTCTGCTCTCTCACAACCTCAGCCTGCCATGCAGCATGAACTGACTTCGGTTTTCATTCAACATGCCCTTAAAGGCCTAGCACCCACCAATAACTGACCATGGTCTCCATGTCCATTAACTCAAATTTTCAAGCAAGATAACCTGGCTGCTCACTGACCAAATTATAAACGGATAATGTCAGTGTCAAGTACTCACCATTAATACAATCACCTGTGCTGAAGGTCACGTGGTATGAACACGCCCACCCAAGTCCAAACTGTTGGCAGGATTGTGGGTTAGGGGGGTTTCCCAAAGAAGAAGGCATAAGCAGAGGAAGCACCTCAAAATACATCTACCACATTGTTAAACTACAATCGCTATGAAGTAAATAACCATGGAGAAAGAACCTAACACTTAAGGAAGCTCTATAGCCAACTACAAGATTAAAAATCAAGATGTATCCAGACTTCACCAATTCCATCCAGTCTTGAGTACTCACTAAAGAGTTAATTAAGACATGAAAGCAGAATTGCTTGTCAAAAGTACTCGCCTGTGGATCGAATGGTAAGGTGGACACCCAGTTGGACTACAGAGCAGCACCGTCAAGCCAAGGTGTTCCCAACAGGCTCGATATGTTCACATCACTCCCCGTGTCTCTCTGAAATTAAGTAGGTCTAAAAATCATGAGGTAAAATGCTGGGGTGCGTGTGAAAGACTCCATCGAGGGTGCCGATGAATCAAAGAATGAGTGCCTTGTTCACCCTTCCCTTCCGGGCCCTTGGCTCCCTCTTCTGTTCTTACACTAATGGAGCCCCATCACATAAGCAAAGCCCAGCAGATGCACTGTTCTCAGGGGGCCACACCAGGGACCAGTGGTCCTAGGGGCCAGGACAGATCTGGGGTATATTTATCCAGGACACCCAGGGTTGTCTGGCCACAGGAGAGTCTGAACTCCAGTCAAAAGGGAAGCGAAGGTCATCGCCAGAGGAAACATGTAACACGTTAGGAATGAGAGCGGAGGCAAGGCTGTGACCAGGAAGGTGATCAGGCCCCAGGTCAGCCGCAGGGGGGACCTGTAGACAGAACAATACAGACTATGAAAATAGGTCAAGGCAAGTGCGTCTAACGTGAGTTTGTGAATGTCATGGTAGCGTTGGAAGCCTGCTTTTATGTGGGGCCTGGATGTCAAAGTAACCATGTGGAACAAGACACCACCCACGCGCTGGCCACAGATCTTCCCCCGAGCAGCTGGGCGAGGCAGGGCTTGGAAGCGTGTGCCTGATGGGTTTGCCTAGTGAAAGTCTGCAGTGCCCCTGAGCAATCCGTGATGGCACTCCTCAGCTCAAGTGCCCAAGGTGGCTCCATGGCATTGGGAATCCAGGCTTCCTGTTTCTATCCGCCAGGACAACAGGGGTGGGATGCCAGCAGGATCCCAGTGTACTAGGGAAGAATGGCGTGGGTGGGAGGAACTACAAGTAGGATGCAGGAGTCTCAATTCCTCCACCTTGAAAAGGGGCCAGAACTCAGCTTTAGTTGGTAACAGAGTCAAAATGCTGCAGACGTGCTCAGAGCAGACCTAAACCAGTGTCATTACTTTGATTTCCAACGGATGACTGGTGAAAGAGGCTCTGATTCTTCCATTTGGCAGGAAAATTATCATTTGAGGCTTGCTAGCAATTGCTGCTTTCTAGTAGTAGAGATAGCAAACCCACTTCCATCAGATCCCCTCACTCTGAGCAAGTCAATGAACAACGCTTCCATCACACATCCATCACTTCCTTTCCAGAAACAGGGCTTGGGTTCCAGCTCTGCAGCCGAGAGTCTGGCACCCCTGCTCCACATACTCCCAGCATAACAAAGCTTGGCCAGGAGGTCGTCAGAAATGAGGTGAGCAAGTATGGATAAAGAACACTTTTTCTGGTCACAGAGGGCCGGGCCACCCACCGCCCCCTCCCCCCATTCTCTGGGGAAAGGTATCCAGTATGTCACTTTTACAGCAACTAACTCCCACTGCTGGGCCGCTTGCTGATTTATTGCATGGTAACAGTCACGCACATCATTTGCATAGTCGTCCCTGCTCTCAATTTGAAAAGTCTATTTTTACTATGTAGAGATAAGTCAAGAAGGCCATTAGCTATTTAAACTCCTTACCCTGGGCCAGAGTCCAGGTCAAGCCCCACCCTTTGGTAGGAGGTCACCTGGGAGATGAGTCAAGTTAGAAAAATTCAGTAGAATACACAGCGCTGCCTCTCTAGAATGTTACATACTTCCCTTGACATCATCTAAACTTCCCAGTTGAAGAGGTGACCCCAGAACTCTGTCTCCAGTATCTTCAACGTGCATTTTCTGGGCTAGCCTGTGGTGGTGGTGGCGGCAGGAATACTATGGTCCCTACAGGATCATTCCCATCAAAGGCTCATTGGGCCAGGTCAGGGGAGTATACCCAGCAGGTGTTAAGGAAGATAAATGACCACCACTCAGACCCAGTGCAGAGGAGCCCAGAGGAGGTCAGCTACTGCTGCTAAACCAGGTAGGGGTATCACACAGCCAGAAGGTAGTACCTGAGCCTCACAGGCCTGTCACTGGGCTGGACAAGGCCTCCAGGCTCTGACCATGAGTACCACTGCTCCCCAGAGACATGGGCCCTCCGTATGTGATCAATGCCACATTCACCAGATGCTCCAAGGACAGCTTTCCTACCTCTTGCTGTGAGAGGTATCTCACTATGGTAATATTATCTGGACTCCCCAATTAGAAAGAACACTCAGCTGAACCCCACCCACATAAGAGCCCCCTCACAATGATGCTCAATCTAGGAACTGGAAAGGGAAAATGAATATTTTCTTGAATGAACAAGAAATTTCCTAGCATCACAAACAAGTCCAGGGGCCAAGCTGTACTGACATCAAAATGCTCCAATATGACCAGATTCAGTTCATCCTTCACTCGGATCCACCCACTTATGTGCTGTCGGGCTGAGCAGACCTAACACACCTTGTGCTGCCCCCACAGCTGTGGACCCGGGTACCACCACTGATGACACTACATGGCTGTTCATGTCGCCTGTAGGCACATCATGCCCCTCTTGCCTCCCATCCAGGACTCCTCTATTGCTCCTGAGGTGTGAGCTGCTAGAGAGGTCTGAGATGGGCAGCTGGCCACTTCTAGGCTTGTGAAAACTGAAAGTGCAAGTCTGCCCATACAGTAGACTTTGACCAGGAGGGGAGAGAAGCCAATGAACAAAACCCTTTCCCCTCCTGCCCCTGGAAGGACTGCCCTGAATTGCAGCCACTCATACAGATTCTCTCTGAAGATGTCCCACAATATCAATTAGCTATCCTTGGCTGGCAAGCAGCGGTCAGATCAAAATGCATCTTTCGTATTCTCCCTCCTTCTTTGTCTCCCTTCCCCCCCCCTTCTGTGTGTCTGGCATTGCTTTCGACAGTTAAGTGGTAGCATATAATCTTCTGCCTCAGGCTCTGCTGCTTCGGACTAAGGTGGTCACAATATGCAGCAGCTTCCAAGCCCTGTCAGGGCTCTGCAGTGGCAGCAGGAGCTGCACGGGGTGGCCCTGGAGCACAGAGCCAACGGCCCCACCCCAGGCTCTGCAAGCTGGTCAAAGGCTGGCAGGAGGGTGCTGGTGGGGTGCCGAGACAGCACACCTCCACCCTGCACCATCAAGGCCACAGGAGAGAAAATGATCTTTCAGGAGTCTTGGGGCTCAGGCTTAATAGCTGGTTCCTACTGGCACTGCTCAGAGGTGGGGGAAGGGAGCAGCAGAGCCTGCCCGAGGGGTGCAATCAAAAGACAAAATCCCTTGGCATTCTGGGAGGACACTTGCCCAGAGCAGCCACAGGGAGCACAGCTGGCAGAACATGAATTGGAGCCAAGGGGAGAAAGCCAAAGCCAGCTTCAGTTTGCGTGTCAAGATAAACAAGGAACATGACAAACATGCGGTGTAAGAGACGGGTGTTTGGTACAAAGGCACTTCCGCTGAGAAGACAGGGAAGCCCGCCTTCAGTGTGGACGGAGAGTACAGGCTGGGCCCGGGTGTTTGGTACAAAGGCACTTCCGCTGAGAAGACAGGGAAGCCCGCCTTCAGTGTGGACGGAGAGTACAGGCTGGGCCCGGGTGTTTGGTACAAAGGCACTTCCGCTGAGAAGACAGGGAAGCCCGCCTTCAGTGTGGACGGAGAGTACAGGCTGGGCCCGAGGTCTACAGAGTGTTCAGCAGGAGCAGAGCCGACCACGTGAGCAGCCACGGAGGGATCGAAACGAGGGGCTAGGCGAGCCGAGCACGTCTGCGACATTCCTCCACACCTCAGAGGCGTCTCCAGCACCCTTTCTCCATGTTGTTTTCCCACAGCCATTTATATGCATTTGGCAAAGTTCCCCAAGTTAAGTGTTCCTTAGGCTGTGTGCTATCTTTTGGGGAGAAAAAAACACAGAATTTCCAGATGGAGAGGAAATACCCTAATGACAGCATAGAGTAGTAGAGGGAGGCAGACATTTCTAAGTTGAAATCCCAGCCTGCTTTCTCCCCAGCTGTTCCATTTGAGCAAATACTTGACCTCTCAAAGCCTCAAATTTCTAAACTGTAAAATAGAAACAGTAACAACTAACACTGCGATAAGTGTGAGATATCTGTTTGAAGGTGCTTAGCACCGCCCCTCTTGTAGAGTAGGGAGGACTTCAGTCGAGGCCGGGTGCCGGTAGTAACACACTTCAGCGTGAGAAGCTAGCAGCAGCAGCTACGTGACGGCTCCCAGGAAGTTACAGACTGAAGTCTGCACATGCCAACTCCAACTGGGCCTGCCTTTGAGTGTCCCACTGGGACACCGGGAATAGAGCTTTACAGATCATTTCACAACTAACAATTTGCAATGAGTGAACTGTCACGTTTGCTCTGGCGGATTAGCGTGGGGGCTACCGAGGCTGTTAGATGGTGGGAGAGGGCACACAAGACGGAAAGGTGGAGGTGAATCTCTCTCACCCCTGAGGGCGGCCTACACTTTTGGACAGCACAGCACACTGCCTGGGTTAACTGAGTCCCAGGAAGGACCCAGAAAGGGGCTGGTTTCGAGATATTTTTATCTTCGCTCAAAATAATCAACCTCAGGGCCCAAGATAAAACTTGTGAAGCACAGGCATGTGGGTGAAATGGGTTTGGCCTTTGCTTTGCATGCACATGCACACACAGCAAGGGCACACGGAGCGTGCTCTTCCCTCTCACCAGCCCCCTCTCCTTTCCTGCTCCTCTCCCTGAGGCATGCGAAGGCCTCCTGCTGCCTCTTCAGCCCACTCGTCTGAGCAGAGCCCCCTCAAAAAGCATACTCAATTCTAACATTTAAAAATGTCCTATCGCCCTCACATCACAACTTACCCATCTGGAGATGTGTTTCCTTGTTACCTAAGACTAAGCGATCTCGGTCAATGCAGCATCTACGCAAGGAGCAAGCGCACATTTCACAGGAGCCTCTTCAAATCCAAGTGACTTCGCACAAAGAGATGCCTCTGAAAAACGGGAATCTGGGCCCCCTAGCTGGTTGGTACAAAGGTACCTGCGAGACATCACTTTTAGCATCCTCAGTTCAGGCCACGCAGTCAGGCCCAGTCCAGTTCTACAAATGGTGGGTGGGCCCTGTCCAGTCTCATCAGATTTGATTTTCCTCTTGGGTGTAAATCTAGCCCGAGAGTTAACTCCACATTTAACTCGTTGATCAAGGGGAGCTTTTTCTGGTCACAAACAGGCGACCTGTAGCTTTTCCCAGGATTCAGCAAGGGCTCCTGAAGCTTTACCCTGTCTAGACGTGTATCTGAAACATCAGCCCTGTGTATCCTGCACGGCGCGCAAACCCCCACATGTTACATAAACCTAGACTCCCTGTGCGCGCCACTGCCCCGTGAACTGTCTTTTCCCATCCGCCCACCTGCACGTGCGACCAGGCCTCGCTGGTGGTAAGGACGTGCATGCATAGGGACAACAACTTCCCGACTCTGGTATGAGCCAGATTGTGGGGGTCAAACTCTCTAGAAATTTAAAAAAAAAGGCATTTAGTGAATTATATCCAAATTCAGAAGGCTCTAAGCAGATTAATGCATATTTTTTCTTAAATAATGCTTACATTTTTATTAGAGATTTTTTTTTACAATAATTTTTAGCAGTTTTTGTCCATTTTTGGTTAAATTTATTCCTAAATTTAGATACATTTAATTTTTTAACTTTTTAATTTTACTTTATTGATTGTGCTATTACAGTTGTCCCATTTTCCCCCCTTTCCTCTCCTCCACCCGGCATCCCTCATTCCCTCAGGCGGTCCCCACAACATTGTTCCGTGGGTCACGCCTAGGCTCGAGTGGGGGGTAGCGGGGGGGGGGGATGCAGACAACTGTACTTGAACAACAATAAAATAATTTTAATAAATAAAGTAAAATAAAATAAAAGGAAATGGAGTAACTTAAACTAAAATTTTAAATGTCAATATTTCCCTTCCTCATAGCGAGAGGCTGTGTGAGATGGATAACTCTCTACCTCACTCCTGATCACCAGGCCCCACGCTAAGCAAGCGTCCAGACCAGCCCCGGTCACTAGCCAGACTGAGGTCGGGGCATGGAGTGGACAGGGTTTACTGGCCTCAGCTACCTACCACGTAGCAGGACTGCTGACATACACTGTTCCATTTCATTCTCTCCACTACCCAGTGAGGGGAACTGGGAACTCATTCTCCACATTGAATAAAGAAAGAATCTAAGGCTCAGAGAAAATGATAAATATTTTGGCCCAAGACTCAGACCTAAATAAAAAAAATGAAGCCAGAATATAAGTCAGGGCTTTTCATAGTCCTAGCTGTCTTTAACTTTTTAAAAGACGCTGACAAGAGCTGATTAAGCTCCATGGTCCAGGGGAAGCACTCGGAAGCCACATGACACCATGACAGGCCCCCCCTCCATTCTGTTTCCCATCTGAAAACGTTATACCGCCAGAGCCCCTCCCACTTCACAAACCCAAGGCAGAAGTACGGATGAGAGCCCCTTTCCTTCCCAGTGGGCCACAGCTGCCCCTGCAGCTCCCACACCTGGAGTCCTGGGTCCCGTGAGCACAGCACCCTCTCTGTCCGCCTTCCCTGAAGATGTTAAGTTTCTCCAGGCTGCACCAGTTACCCCTCGTCTGTGTCCTCCTCTGTGTCCCCAGGCCTACTGCACAAGGTGGGCAAAAGTCAACGCGTTTGTTGGCTATACACAACCCTCTGCGGGTGCTCGTCTACCCTCTGCAGCGGCACCACACTCCTGGGACCTAAACTCAGTGGTCTTCCTCTGCCCCTTACCACCAGGGGTCCCAGGATGTGGCTCAGCCCTCCTCCTCTCCCCTGCAACCGTCTCCCCGGACCCTGCTCTCCCCACGTGGCTTGGGAAGGTGCTGGTTTCATCAACGAATGAACCTTCACTTACGATCTGAGCAGACCAGATAACAATGCTTTAATCGCTGAAGAGTTCCCTGACATTTCAGATCCCAGCAAGGGCAGACAGACAGACACACTGGCTGGAGGGAGAGCACACTCCCGGTTCTCTCCATATCACCCCACCCCCAGGCAACGAGTCACCCACCTGTGGGCAAACAGGATGCTGGCAAGGACTGTCCCCCACCCCCACACACTTTATGCCCCCGACCAAGGAAAAATACTCCAGATTCACGAAAATTCCCAAGTGCAATAAAAACCCTACATTCTGGGCCTATTGCAGTAATATTCACTGCAAGTCTGATGCAGAGGTTTAATTTGGTCTGTCATGAAAATAGAACTGAATAATAACCACAGTCTTTGATTGTGGTTAGGTTTAATTATGGAAATCTACTCATGAACTTACATAAAAAGTTTCACAAGTGTGGCAGAAAACCATTTCTTTTCATAAGTATTTATAGGGAAGGAGACTTCTCAAAGGTTCTTTATTAATGAATATAAATACGTCAAATAAACAAGCCAAAATAGGGTCCCCACCCTCATGGGACATATTTTCTGATTATGTCACATTAACATTCTCCCTTTTGACATCCGGCGAGGAGCCAGGACAGCTCCAGCCCCCGCGCCGGACGGGCGTGCGAAGTCCCTCACTTAGAACGGAATGCGATGTGTCGAGACTGACGGATGCAATCGATGTTCAACGTGGCGGCGTTGGAACGTCTCCTGAGTATGTCAAAACATCTTCACTGAAGAAATACAAAAAAGGCTGTGAGAGCTTTAAATCTTTGTACTTTCTTATTCTAACCTAGAAAACACTATCTCTGGGACAGCCTTTACTTTTACTTCCTTTGAATCAAATTTCAAATTAATGTTTTAACTTCTATATGCAAAATAAAATTCCAATTTCCCCTAAATCAGTTAATAAGAATTACTTTAAGGATAGTAGACTAAAATACAAAATGCATAAAAATGGAATCATAGAGAAGTAGATTCAGATAAGAGCTTCCATTTGCTCCCGTACTGTATGTGAACTCCCGTACTATAATTACCATTTTCTAGGGTCCCAAGTCTTCCCCACTTAGACTATCCTTGTAAAATGCCGAAACAACTGATCAGCTTTCTCTCACATTGTGTATACAATGTATCTGGAAATCTTTATGGCTCTACTTCAAAACATACCCAGACTCTCACTCATTCTTACTTCCCCCATGCTACCACCCTAATCCATCATCATTTATCACCAGACTGAAGTGCGACCTCCAAAACTGTCCTTACTGCCTCTTTTCACTGCCTTACTGAGTGTTCCTAACCCACAGTGATCCTATTAAAAATGCAAGTTAAAGCACTGGCTGCTTGTCTGCTTAGAATCCTCCCGTGGTCCCCAGCTCCCTCAGTAAAAGTCAAACTCCCTAAGAATTTGGTTTCTTTCTTTCCTCCCCCCTCATTCACTCCCCACAGCCACGCTCACTGCCCTGCTCTTTGCTGCCTTGACCGTTCCCCCATCTTAGAGCCTTTGTCCTTGCTGTCCACCTTCCAGAAATGCTTTTCCCCCAGAGATCTTCACAACTTGTTCCCTCGTGCCTTTTAAGCACCTGTTCAAATGTCACCTTCTCCCTGAGCTCCTCTTTGACCGCCCTGTGTGAAAGCACAACAGCTCCCACCTGCACTTGCACTCCCGCTGGCCCTGCCCTACTCTCTCCATACACAGCACGGCCGTGCTCGCTCGCTCACTCACTCACTCACTCACTTGCTGACTGCCCCCTGCCACTGGAGCGCACGCTCCACAGGGGCAGAGGTTTTGACTGATCATTTCACTCCTCTGTCCCCAGAGCCTAGAAATACATTTTTAACATGTAGGAATTTCACAAATATTTGCTTAATGAATGAAGTGACTTTCCCTGGAGAGGCATGTGCCGCACACACGCGCACATACCATGATTTAAGCATCCTTACTTATTCTCTGGTAAAACTGTATCTCCTATTTGATGAGAGATATTTGCACTATTTGAAAACCTTGCTCAAATATATTCAGAAACCACTTTTTCTTACTCCTGTGTCATCGTAGTATCACAAGCCAATGTTCTTTTAGACAGCCTAGTGTTTTTTTTATTTTGTTAAATTTAACCTCTAAGAAGAAGGTGTACATTCCCCAGTCACCCAGAACAGTCCTCTGTCCTGCCACACCTTCCCTCGTCTCACTCATCTATGCAAACGTCCCGGCCTCCGGAGGACGTTCACTCAGTGACACCCACAGGGGGCACTCAGCCGATCTCATCCACCAGCCCCATGTCCACGTGTAACCTTCTAATTTAATTTATCCAGCAATTCCATTTGTGGGCCAAGAACCATCACTTTCTTAAACTATTTTTCCCTTCATTCACTTTCACCACCACACTCTCATATGACCCTCCAGGACTGTTTCCCACAACAAAATAAAGTACAACACAGAGAGCATCTCTGTGTCTGCAGTGAGAGACCGAGAATGAAGCTTTACTGCTGAGTGGGCGCCAGGAGACTGTTCAGACTGCCTCCTCCCCACTGGACTCATGCATCTCACGCCAAGGCATCAGTGGCATTTGCTATCACCTACCTCTGTATCCCACCTGCGCATCCCACCTGCGTATCCCATCTGTGTATCCCACCTGCATATCCCACCTCCGAATCCCACTGCATATCCTACCTGTGTATCCCACCTCCGTATCCCACCTGCGTATCCCACCTGCATATCCCACCTCTGTACCCCATTACCATGTCACCACATGTTGGACTAGGATGGTGCCCTGTGTGACAGCCAACAAGCCGATAGACAGAACAGTGACAGAAAAAGATGTAACCCTGAGGCAAGGCAGTGCAGTTATTCTGCAGCTCTCACCAGATAAAAGCAGACTGTTCAGAGTATTCTCGGCTTATTTGTCCAGAGTAAAGAAGCATTTGCCAGACAAATCAATGCATAGCAAATACAGGCATGTGTTAAATTGCTCCAGTGAAGTGAACAATCTTGAACAGAGCAAGTGCCCACTAACTGCTACACGGTGATGATACTTCCTTTTCCCCGGTCACTCTAAGGAATGCACTCAGGTCTTGTCAGCAGGGTCCTGTCTAGCAAGTTCTTGACTTGCTTCCATTTAAATGATGTTGAGCTTACAAACTGATCTCTGTCTGGAAATTAGGTGAGAAGTTAAGGTTTCCTATTATAATGGCTAAAATCAAGCCTCTGTTTGCCAGAAGACCCACAGTTTTGGGTTTGCGTTATCGTAAAAATCAAGTAGCACAACTAAGCGCCTATTTCAGTCACAAAGATCCCATTATCCACAGCCATTCCCAAAGATCCCTTCTGATCATTTCAATTAAAACACCCGTTCTGCTGCCCACTGTGGTAGCCATGCTGCCCACCTTGCCTTCTGACGGGAAGGTGCTGCCACCTGAGTAAGCCCCATCATCCCAGGACCAGAAAGCCCCATTTCAACCTAAGCATCTTCCACCAGCTCCACTGGCCTGCACAGAATGGCCACTCACTTTTTTCCCTAGACATGCTAATGGGCCCCTAATCAGAGTCCCATCAGGACCCTCTCAAGGAACATAGCTAAAATACGATGTTCGATACCCATGATACATCCCCTCCAACAATATTATCTCCTTAAGTGTTTGAATTCCTAGCTCCTACAGTCTATAAAGAAATTTCTGGCATCTCAGTGGACTCGAGTCAAGTTTTGATCAATGCTGCCTATTCATGCTAGTACACTGAATCCAGAAATTCTGATTAAGTGCTTCCACAGCAATAAATTCAACCCACCTAAAATTGTATTTTTCTCCCTTAGATATAGAACCTTCAAAAATCCTTTCTCACACATATTTCTCAGGTTTTTCTCTAATATTAATGTAACTGGCAAGGTCTTTCAATTTTTAGGACCATAAGCCACCTGCTCTTAGGTTTGACTTTCCCACTGGCATCTAAGTTTAGTTATAAATCTGGAAATAAGGCATAAGGATAACTAACTTTGTGATGCAACTTCTTCAGGCAACATAAAACTCAATTAAGACAGAAGAGCCTCATCAGCGAGGTGTGCAGATGGTGCTTCGGCTGGCAAGGGTGGCTTGATGATGCTGGGGATTCTGGGTATCTGAGCTCACCAGACCCCACCATAACCCTGTTCTCTTCCCAGGACCCCACTCTTTCTCTCTAAATGCCCAAACCGTAACATGAGTGACCTGGCTATGCATTTAACAGGCATTCTAATTTGGCAGCCCACTTTCAGTTTTTGACCTTTTCAACTCTGAATAACAAAAAATGGGATTTTTTTAGAGCAGTCATAGTAAGTCCCTAGTTTTTAATCCATGCTTAGAGGGGAAAAAAGTTAGGAATTTGAGTTCACATTCTCTTTCTTGAAGCTATCCCGCACTGTGAGGAGCCGCTACCACCCACCGCAGTCCTTCTGCTCCTTATCCCTCCACATTAGTTATGGGAGCTCCCACTCGGTTCCCAAAGCCTTTTCCTTCAATGAGCACTTCATGCTAGAAGTTCACAGACAATTCATTTGCTGCAAAGTCTTATCACTTATGCACCTGGACTTTTCATACCTTCAGCTCCAATTAAACCACACAACCAATCCCAGTCTCCCTCCCGCCATTCCTCTGTGGCTCCATTTCCCGCAACTATTTCTGGTGTCAAATTTCATACCAATCAGGGCTCCTAGTTGAATACAATAGAAATAGCAGAACTGAGACTGTCTTCTTTACACTGAAATGGAACTGAAACCATGTTGGATATTTTCACCTAATCACTGAGAAAGCAAGAGTAGCTTTTGGAAAATAATCAGGAACAATGAGAGACTACCAACCACAACCGAAATCACGCCACATGACTCAAGGCTGCTACTCCCACCGGACCACTGGGCTAGCGAGCTGAGCTACCTGACCAACACCAGAGACAGACTGCCACTGTCAGAGCTACTGTCACGGCTGCCTCGGCAAAATGACACTTCTATCACCACTGCTGACACTGAGTGGATTCTCTACTGTTCCTGCTCCATCTGTTAGCTCGGAGTGGGGAATGCCTGACGGCCTAGGTCTTGCCCGTGTCCTGTGGCAAAGGTCAATAGGAAACTGAATGAACAGTGGGACTTCCCTTAGTCAATGGTGAGAGGCAGGATTGGAATTCTGCTAAGATTCACAAAGTAGGTAATTTCCCAAACACGGGAAAAGGAATTATATGCTAGGCTACCAGAAAAAAAAAAAGACAAATATCCATTACTTATACCTTCTTTATATTATAGGGAAGCATCTTTACAGCAGAATAAGACACCTTTTTTATGTGAGCCCAAGGTGAGTTTGCATTCTAAGGGAAAAAGAGTGCTGCACAGGGGTCATTTATTTGTCGGTGTCTGGCATCTGTGAAGAAGAGGAATGCTCGAGAAGTAAAAGAAATCTAGTAGAGAGTAAAAGTTCCCTTGGGCTTAACTGTGCATATTAGAGAATGTGGAAATAATATTCTTGTTCCCTCAGCCTTTCTCAGTTCTCACGAAAGCTGATTCATTAAAGAGTATTTAAAATATCCACTAATATAGCTCAAGAATGTTTGAGTATTCTGTGAGGACCCACAAGAGAACATTTGCTGCCAATTTGAATGGATATAAACATCAAAGAAAAGAAACATTCTTATAATAATTTTATTTCATATTTCCCTTTAAATGTGTTCAGAGCATATTACAGCAGAGTATGTTGAGGTAATCTGCTCTACAAGAGTGATTTTAAATATTTTTTCCATTGGTGAAAAGCAGGACATTTCTTACAAAACAAACAAGCGAGCAAAATGTAACCAGAGACATGGAAATAAAGAACAAACTGACAGTGACCAGAGGGGAGGGGGGAGAGAGAACAGGGGGAAGGAGGGGAAGAGGCATCAAGGAACATGCATTCAGGACCCATGAACAAAGACAACAGGGGTTGAGGGGGGGACTGAATGTGGGAGGCAGGGGTGGGTAGGGTGGGGGAGAGTGATGGGGAAAATGGGGACAACTGTAATGGAATAACAACAAAAAGCAAAGACGGAGAAGCACAGAAATACACAGTGGTCTCCCAGTTTAAGCAGGGAGGTGCTGCATTTTGCCGTGAGTAATGTGCTCCCAAGTATACTGAGCACTCACATTTTTGGCCCAAACTTTCAGGAAAAAAATCTTTCATTTTAATTTTTTACTTCAATTTTTTATTTATATATAAAACCACTTACCACATTCCAGGGTATTATTTTGCATATGGGTATCATTACTGCATTTAGAGCTACACTTTCAACACATAAGCATAAAGAAAACATTTATGTAGATATGGAATTGGTAATACCATGTGTAATGCACATCCTTATTTTTCCCTCAAAAATTTGGGCAAAACAGCGCACATTATACATGGCAAAATACAGTATTCCTCCCTCTTGCTATAGTCACTTGAGCGTTATATAAGTACTTCAATTCCTCTGTTAACATTTGAATTACATTTATTTTACTCCTTGCATTTTGATTACAGACATCTAGAAGACAAAACACTCGATAAAAATGTGTTTAGATGGAGCGTAAGTAGGAGTGGAAGAGAGAAAAGAGGAAAAAGGACACAGTAAGAAGACAAAGAGGGAGGGAGTGAAGTGACTTTATTATGTTACTGTTTCCCCTGTGGGTAAGTGTGTGCGTATGCATGCATACATGCGTGTATTTGCGTATAGCTTTCACTAGAAAATTTGCTCCATTTCAATAAAAGCCTTAAACTTCACGATTCTTTCATTTCTTTTATTCCTAAGTATTATGGATCCTGAGAAAGAAGATGACTACTAAGAAGGGCTGCTGGTGGCTAATGGGGCTCAAATTTTAAAACTGAAGGAAGGAAAGAAAGGAGGGAGGGTAGGATGGGGCAGGGAAATAAAACAAAGCCTAGCAGCTATTTGTACACAGGGGCTTCTCACACAAACTCACTTCAGCAAAAAGCCTGCACTAGGCTACCTACCTCCTGCACTGAACTGCCTTCCTCTGTTTCTGCCGTCCAAGCCAGACCTTATAAAGGAGTTTCTGGAATCCTATTTACAACAATAGGACTGAAGCTTTCCTAGTCCAATAGAAGCAGCGCAGCTATATCCCCATCAGCATTCTCACCAACCAATCAAAGTAGCTCCATTCTGACCAGTCAGGACAATACCTTCTGGACCAATTAAACTGTGAGGATCGGAGTCCTCATTTGTATGGGGATGGACCGATCGGGGACCAGAAGCAGGGACTTCCGTCTGTAAAAGTCAGCTTCCCACTGGCTTGGAGAGTGCACTTTCCCTTTCCACCAAAGATTGAGGAGTGCATTTCCCCAGCTGGAGCTGAAACACGGAAGATGAAACACCAAAGATGTCTCCCAGGAACAGAGCGGAGCAGACTGTGCAAGGCACAGCGGTGCAGACCTACGCAGAGCAGAGCAGAGCCAAGAGGGGCCTGGCCCTAGGGCTGCCTCTCCCCAGGGCCACCTCACAGCAGTGCTGTTCCACTGCCACGCTGCTTTGTAATTGAGCTGTAATACTACTGAACAGTTCCACAGCTGTGCTGTATCACAGGTGAGCTGTTTGCACTGACTAAAGTTTCCTTCCTCACCACGCCCCAAACGGGATTCCTGTTGGTGTTGAACTGGTGCTGACCATTTGTTGACAGTACAAAAAGTAATGCCAGTTTTTCACAACAGCCAAGACATGGAAACAAAGTGTCCACAGATGTATGAATAGATAAAGAAAATACACACATGTAGATATTATTCAGCCATAAAAAGAAGAAAATCCTTCCATTTGCAACAACATGGATGGATGGACCTTGAGGGCATTATGCTAAATTAAGTAAGTTAGACAGAGAAAGACAAATGCTGTATGATATCACTTGTACATGAAATCTGAAAAAAGCCAAACATCATTGGAAAAGATCATCAAGACGATGTGGCTGAAGGCTGACCCTCAAGCTGGATCAGGCAATCGGGGCTCCTCACCCTCATTCCTGTCCTCGGAACGTCTGCTCTGCCAAGGGTTCCCACAGTGGGAGCTGTTCCACAGACACGGCCTTGAGGGGGAAGGTGCTGCTGAGACCACCAGGCAGGGACCCATGATGGAGCCCAGTTAAGGCCTCTGTATAAACTTCAGCATTCTGGCAAGAAACTGTGGAGAGCCACTCACCTTGCTTCCACCCAAGACAAGCCTCTGGCATAAATTCGCTTGCTTTCACCCCTGCCATCTGCCCATCTGGAGCAGCCTGCCTCTTTTTTTGGTCTCTCCTGGGGCCGGTTTCAAATTGTATCTGGGAACCAACAGACTATAATGGTGATTGGCAAGGCCTGGGGGAAGGGAGGGGATGAGGAGGAGATGTGGGCAAAGGGTGCCAACCTCAGTTATCAGATGAAGTTCTGGGGGCGTCACATACAGCATGGTGACTACGATTGACAATGTGCTACAGGTTTAAAAGTTCCTACGAGAGATCTTAAATGCTCTCACCACAAAGAACATTATGTGAGGTGACAGAAGATGTTAACTAACCGTAATGTAGTAGTCACTTCACAGTATATATGTATATCAAATCATCACATCCTACATGTTGAACTTAGACAATGTTATGTGCTAATCGTATCTCAATAAAGCTGGGTGGAAAAACAGTTAATGCCAGGTTAAAACACAATGCTCCATGTTGAGAAAAATATAGAAGTGCATCTTTAAATTTTAAATGTAGTTTATGAAGTAAGAGGGATATTGTGAAATCAAAAATAATACTAGGGGGGGGAGGAAAGGAAAAAAGCATAACCTTCAAAATATGAGGTTAAAAATTGACCTAATTCTCTTGGTCCCAAACAACAACTAAGACCAAAGTTCACCATTCTTTTTCTAAAGCTTAAACTATAGTGGCCATTGCCAAGGCTACATGACCTATGGGGGGCCCAGAGGAATTTAAGAGGGATGACTCTGAGCACTAGAGGTGATGAAGCAGAGAAGGCATTTTCCTTATTTCTCTGACATTTTTTTAAAATGTTTTTAACATAGCTCTCCTAGGTCTGCCTTAGAAACCCTAGCCAGAGAGTGAAAAGCAAGCTAGGAAACCACAAACATGGTCTGTAATTAAGCAAACAATTTCAGTCAGTGGCAATAAAAACAGTAACAACAAAGATAAATTAGAAGCTGATATACAAAACTCTACAATTACACTTTTGTAAAGGTTGTAGTCAGGAACTGGATAAACTGTACTTTATACAGAACTTTGCAACACAAGTGAATATGCTAGGGTTTCTCATGAATCCTATGATTTTCAGATGTTTTTTTCCCTCCAAGTAATCCTTTTGGTTCTACCCTAAAGTATACAGGGATGTATGAAGAGCACCTTTCCTGTCTGAAATCACAACGCAAATGAGAATGTACTGTAAAGGGTTGTAAATTCAACAGCACACTCTGGATGCCCAAGAGGATACACAGGGACATACAGGGACCACGTTTTCATATAAATTCTCACTAATCCATGAAGAGGGAAAAACGAACACCCACAAATAACAGCAACTTAATTTACTTGTAAAATAGTCATTCCAAATTCTTCTCAAAATTTAAGCAAGGAATAGTATTTTATTCTTACTGCACTGTAAGTGCCATTTGGGCAAGGGCCTAGTTTATCTTTGCATCATTGCTGTGATATCAGCACCAAGTAGGGGGTTTGAGACAGAGAAGACACTTAGTAAATATATGTTGATTAAATAAATGAATATTCAATATATAAAATAATAACTCAATGAATGTGTTAACTATATATATATTACACATTATATATGTAAATGTGTTAACTATATAATATTACACATTATATATATATAATGTGTAATAAAGTATACTTAGGCCCCAAATAATGTCCATTCAGAATAGACAGAATTGGGAAAAGTGAGAAAATTAAGAAACAAGAAACTAAAACAAAAAGATGAAGATAAAACATATCACTCGTCTTTGGAAGATGTTATTCGCAGTTTATCCGTTGGTCATGGTGCCTTGAAAACTCTCATTCTTAAACTAATAGAGGCTCTTCTTCAAATGGAATAGCTACAGGAACCTCCAAGGAGATAATATGGTAATGGGCATAATTAATGGTTCCCCCTGTGCCCCATTATGCCTAATAACATAAAAGGAGGTCTCACCTGGCTGTGCAGTTATTTTCAGGGGGTAATGTCACACATTCAGAGAACCTGGAGCTAGAAGGAAATATATGAACCACCTAATTCAACCACATTAATTCACAGATGAGGAATTCCTCAAAGGGTTTGAGAGCCTCTCTGCAGTGCCCTGGCAGCAGAGCAAAAGCTTGAAACTCTGGCTCTGCAGAGTCCTGAAGTCTCACACAGTCGAGATACTTGCTAGCGTGCACTGGCCACAGTTTTAATTATTCATTAGGAATTCAAGACTTTTTAAACCACTTCTCGATTTAAACCGCCTCCACTTCTGTTTGATAACAATGTCACACAGTCATTCTACACAAAACTCATGGATTCACTGAGGCCCACTGTGGTATCGGAATGTGTGCTCTACCGAAAATATTTCCATTTCTAGTCTCTCATTTCCCACTCGTGGGTTGGGTCTTTGCCCCCCTCTCTGGCATACTTTTCATCCTATGGTCAGGTAAAATTTAATAGGCTCGCTTATTAAACTGTCTAAACGATGATACCAGGCCCTCGTAAATCCAGCCGGTAGTAGCAGAAGCCAAACGCACGGAAGAACAGGCACTCAGTTCTCACGGTGTACACTCAGGGGGGCTCTTAAAAGAGGCACAAATGAAAGCTACATAGGAGGAAATAAAGTTGGGAGAGTCTATGTATAAAACATTACCTTCCAAAATTCCTCTTCTCACCTGGCATTATAGAGAACTATTTGGACGTCATCCACCAGGCACTGCAAAGGACACTAAATTGTACATCACTTTATTCAAGTTTCTCAACCCCAAGGCCTCATGGAAAAAATGATGCATTGCTACATATAAAGACCTAAAAGACACCAGGAAATTTTAGACACAAAAATGCCTCAAACAGCCATAGAAGGGCATGTGTAAGGAAGATAACACAAGTTACATACACAATTTTTTTTTCTATTTCAAGCTGAAAATAAAAAACAAAACTTGAATTCCTATTCTCCACAGAGAAGAAAGCAGGAGTTTCTCTCCACAGTGCACACTGTGCAGCCTGAGCCACGATATCAACTTACCAACACCCACCACCACGGCACGAAGGCAAAGTTCAGGCCCTCAGTTTAGAATCAATGTGGGTGGCTGGCAGCTGTCAACTGCACCAGTGGGTAAACACACACAACTTCCCTGGATGTCTGTCATTTGCCTCTTATCATATCATGTATAGTGACCAGTTGTATAAGTAGGAAAAAACCCTCAAAACTGTTTACTGACTATAATTAACAGGGTTTATGGTACTTGAAATCAAATAAGCACTATGACTAGTACCATGAAATATGATGCATAAAAATGACCTAAAACCAACGCGGTGTTCTATTTGACTTTCCAATGAAAGTCATTTTCCTGGTTCACCCGATGCAGTGCTGTTTCAGAGGTACAGTGGGAGAACCCTGAGTCTTGGCTTCCGGCCTGTTTGCCACTTTACCATTTATATGATTTAGGACCTAAATCTGCTCTCTTCCCTGTATCATAACAAAATCACACAGGATTAAAACACACGCCCCACCACTCATGTCCTAGGGCATTTGCAGCGAACAGCAAATGTAAATAATAATAAAAAAAATCCGTAACTCTGAATAGGTCACCCAGCTGTTAGGATAAATTTATAGCAGCCTGTAAGCCTTAATAATATTCACAAAACTACTGAGCAGTTCTTGGTCATGGGATATATAAAAATGCAAACTGCAGTCACCAGGATAGGAGTGGGTTGGGGCCCTTGAAATCAACTTTCATTTTTTCAACCTGACATCTGATATTTTGCCATAAAGCCTCCAATTTTAATGTTATACTTGCAGAGTTAGTAAAACTAAAGTGAATCATAGTTACTATCTATGACTCCATTATTATCATGTCATCATTATATAATATTGCAAATGTTCATGGTGCAGAAGCAGAATGTCGTAGGACCAAAAACTTTAGCTGCTGATGCCTTCATCATAACAAAGTACTGAGCATTCTTGCTAACTTCTTAATATATTTTACTGATTATGCTATTAAAGTTGTCCCAATTTTTCTCCCTTTGACCCCCTCTACCCAGAACCCCCCATTCCCTCTGGCAATCCTCCCACTTAGTTCATGTCCATGAGTCCTACATATAATTTCTTTGGCTTCTCCATTTCCTATACTGTTCTTAACATCCCCCTGTCTATTCTGTACCTACCATTTATCCTTCTTATTCCCTGTGCCTTTTCCCCACCCTCCCCCTTCTCCCTTCCAACTGATAACCCTCTAAATGTTCTCCATATCTATGATTCTGTTTCTGTTCTAGTTGTTTCTGTTCTAGTTGTTAGTTTGCTTTTTAGGTTCAATTGTTGATAGTTGTGAGTCTATTGACATTTTAATGTTCATAGATTTGATTTTCTTTTTCTTAAGTCCCTTTAACATTTCATATAATAATGGCTTGATGATGGTGAACTCCTTCAACTTTACATTGTCTGGGAAGCACTTTCTCTGCCTTTCAATTCTAAATGACAGCTTTGCTGGGTGGAGTAATCTAGGTTGGAGGTCCTTGCTTTTCATCACTTTGAATACTTCTTGCCAGCCCCTTCTAGCCTGCAAAGTATCTTTTGGGAAATCAGCTGACGGTCGATGGAAAACCCTTTGTAGGTAACTAACTGCTTGCCTCTTGCTACTTTTAAGATTCTCTCTTTACTGTCAACCTTTGGCATTTTAATTGTGATGTGTCTTGGTGTGGTCCTCTTTGTGTCCACCTTGCTTGGGACTCTCTGTGCATCCTACACTTGTATGTCCATTTCCTTCACCAAAGTTTTCTTTCATTATTTTTCCAAATAAGTTTTCAATTTCTTGCTCTTTCACTTCTCCTTCCAGCGGCCCTATGATTCCAATGTTGGTATGAACAAAGTTGTCCCAGAGGCTCCTTACTCTATTCTCATTTTTTTTTAGTTCTTTTTTCTTCTTGCTGTTCTGATTGAATGTTTTCTTCTTCCTTATGTTCCAAATCCTTGATTTGATTCTTGGCTTCATCCACTCCACTGTTAATTCCCTGTAAATTTTTCTTTATTTCACTTAGTATAACCTTCATTTCTGCCTGGGTCTTTTTTATGCTATTGAAGTACCCAGTGAGTCTCCTGAGTATCCTAGTAACCAGTGATTTGAACTCTGGTGGGGGTTTTTTTAACCATTTTTTCATTGCTGTTCAAATACAGTTGTCTCCATTTTCCCACCACCATTTTCCCACCCCCCACCCACCTCCTACCCTCAATCCTACCCACCTTTGGCTTGTCCATGGGTCCTTTATACATGTTCCTGATAGAATGCTTATCTCCATTTTGTTTTGTTCTTTTTCTGGAGTTTTGTTCTATTCTCTCATTTGAGCCATGTTTCTTTGTCTCCTCATTTTGGCAGCCCCCCTGTGCTTGTTTCTATGTGTTAGATAGAGCTGCTTTGACTCCCTGTCTTAGTAAGGTGGCCCATTGAAGGAAAGTGTGCCTGTAAGTTGGATGGGGCATAGCCTCAGGTAATTGCCAGGGCAGGGCAACCTGTGTGAACCAGGTTGATGGAGGCTCCAATATGGTGTTACCCCTCTGCGGCTCTGTGTGGAGGAGGACTCAGAAAGGAGACAATAGCCACTGCCTGGCCTTTGGAGTTTTGTCCAGGAGGAAGCTGTCTGCCAGCCCTCACCCTGATGCCAGGCACTTCAGTTTCTCCCCATATTCCACTTGTGCCTTTCTAGCCACTGCTACAGTGCTGGAACCCAGAGAGAGTAGTCTGTGTAAGTCCTAAGTCTGTTCTAGACCCTTCAAGAGGAGATGCCTGAAAATCCCGCAGTTTCTTCCACTGCTCCAACCCCCACTGGTTTTTACAACCAGAAGTTATGGGGAATTCTCTTCCTGGAACTGGAACCCTAGGCTGGGTGGTCTGGGGTGGTGCTGGGATCCCTCACTCCTAAGGTATGCCTCCCAATTTTTATCCACCACACGTATGTGTGGGACCACCTGTTCCACATTTCCACGTCTCAGCCCTCCTACCCATCTGGATGAATGTGACTTCTTTAATTCCTTGGTTGTTGAACTTCCATAGAGCTCAATTTTCTGACAATCCTGGGTGATAGTTGTTTTGTAGTTTAGTTGTAATTTTTGCTGCAGTTGTGTGAGTAGGCAAGCTGTGTTTACCTGCATGGCTATCGGACTGGAAGTCTTCACATTCTTGCTAATTTTAATAAGACAGAAATGTCTTGATGCAAGCTTCCCTCCCCCTACCCCTACTTTTTATTTATTTTATTATTTTTAACTTGTTTGTGGTCCAAGAAACCATTTCCTAGCCTGGAGTGATAGGCATTTACTAATGGCCTTTCCAGCAGGGCTGGCACATATGAGTGGCTTGCTCTAGCTCACTCATAGACTCACAGACTTCGGGTGGCTCTTAACCGTCCATTTCCACCTGAGGGTCTTTGTGTCTAACTGAATTCTTCAGTGACAGTGATCAATGGAATAAAGGGCGCTGCTCAGGGTAGGAATGCACACACATGTTTTCAGCTATTTTACATTCAGGCCTGCTGTGACTCAGCTCACAAGTTCACAGTTATAAAGTCATTTTTCATTTCTTGGGGGAAAATGCCTCAGTGAAAATAAGGAAACAAGAAAATCCAAAACCATTTTTTAAATTAAGGAATATATAGAGTAAACTTTCAAAATGATTTAGATTTTTCTAGGTTGTGGTCATGAAATGACAACCATTAAGATCCACTAGGTGAATCTAAAATAAAATATGTGTTTCTTCCTTTGGCAAAGTACATAAATTGTCTGTTCATTGTCACTGTACTTGTCAACCTTCACTGAACACGTTTCTAAAATAACATTGTAAAATAACTTTTTTCCTGGAGTTTTAAAGAAAAAATAAAATTCCTCTAATGAAGACAATTTCTTCCCACAAGTGATTCAGTCATTAAAACAATTTATTTTTAGGTGGTAGTCATAACATTACACCAATAAATTCATATTCAGATTTTATCTTTGGAGAAAATCCTGTGGCATAAGTAATTAATTAATCCTTTGCACCAGAACTCAGAAATGTGGCAGATAACGGCACCATATTAGGCATTGGCAGAACAGAGCTATAGTTCAGTTATAAAGTGGGAAGAGAAAAGAAAAAACAAGGTCCAATATATAAAGTGACTGCTATTTGAATATAACAGTGATTATATATATAAGAAAATATTTAAAAGACAATTTAGACAATAAAGAAATCACAAGAATTTTGTTTTCTTCTTAGGGATTTCAAACCTGAAGTCATTAGAGAAAATTAACACTGAGCTTTTAAGTGTTGAGACTAACTCTAGAAAATATTTGCCCACACAAATACTAACTAGATCTATTCCAGACGATGTTTCTATGTGAAGCTGCCCATCTATATTAATTTGACAACGTCCAAATACTGAGGAATGGGGAGGGGGCAGGGGAAGCCAGTGCCAAAAAAAAAAGGACGGAGAACCAGAAACGAGATGGCCCACCACCCACGAGAGCGTACACGAGAGCGTCGGTAATGCTTTGTCAATCTCAAGTTCACCCGAATTTATTCTGGGATTTCTGGATATATCTAAAAAAAATCTAGATGATTAACTTCTTCACTGTTTTAAGAAACAGTGGATGTTATCTAAAACAAGTAGGAACATCAAGTCTGGCCCTTATTTCTGGATTTGCCTGCAACCTGCTACATACTTTACAAATGTGCTTTCACACTTTACTCTTCAAGTCTTTCATAACAAGTTATTTAAATTGGATCTAATCTTCAAAAATCAGTGTCACGTTTTTCAACCTTCTAGTTTAGCTTTGGTGTGACTGGAAAATTCTGCAAAGCTAGGGAAGTGTGACAACCATAAATTAAAGTCTGAAGGGGCAGACTGTAACTGCATGGTTTCTAAGTCTACAAATGATCTAACGTCACGAAGTCTGAGAAACAAACCTTGGCAGTCATTTCCCTCAGCTGAACATCTCTGTCAACTAGAATAGTCTGTGAGACATCCTATGACATCTCTAGTTTTCTCATCAGGCTTTTAGTGCTTTAAAAACTCAATTTCTGACATTTCCCAAATACACTTGACCCCTCCAAATGCACCTCCTCCTGGAATTTCATGCTCATCACAGCTGAACGTGTGTGTGTGTGTGTGTGTGTGTGTGTGTACAAAACACTGCCCCTTGCTACAGCAAAGAGCGCTAACCTCCAGCCACCTGGCTGAGCATTACTCTGGGCCCCTGTCAGTTAGACTTGAGGATTCCGAACAGCTGTTTGCGAGGTGATTAATGACTGGAAACATGCAGCTCTTTTGTTTCCCCAGGGACAGGTCACCAAGAACCTCTGTTGTTGCCACCAGTCAAGATGTCCCACTGAACCTACACATCGTGTGTCCTAATTCTAACTAGTACACATTTATCAGTCAAATCTGCCAAAATAATTCTTTTCAGGTGTGCATCTGAGACACAAACAAGAAGAGAGACCCTTGTGTGAATTGCCCATAACTTGCTTTATGGCCTCTAAGAACTCGAGAGAACTTCTGCAAAGTCGTTTCAAAATCAGAAGTTGAAAAGGAGTATTTCCACTAGGACAGAAAATCAACACAAATGAATAATGTTCAAAAACTATGAAAAGCACTGTGATTTAGAAGCAAGTACTAAAAAACTAAACTTAGCAGAGATTACTTTTTTTGCATATGTAACTAAAGGTAAAACTAGTTTATAATTAGCTTCGATTTGTCTAGGAAAAATCCTTTTCAAGGTCTGCTGCCCTCGAAAGTCAAGAAAATAAAATTATTTCAAACTGCTCATGTAAAATGGTATAATTCCATTTTTCATCCAAACACCAGTGAGCTGCACAATCACCAAGCAGTTATACCCAAAAGAAGTTTTTCAGAACAAAGTTGTTAAGAGGTATGAGAACAAAAGTCCTATGGAGAGAATTTGGGCTTTACTCAACACTGAGTATGTGGTTTTGTCTCCTGGCGAGTGGGACTCAGGCGTCTGCCCCACCCCTCCTGCTCTGGGCACACCACACCTTTGCCCTTTCCACACCTCCCCACGCCGCCCCACGCCGCCCCACGACTCCCACTGTGTGCTGCTCTGCTCTGGATGTTTTCCAACAGGCGCAGACAATGGAACAATAATTTACAGTTAAAATTTCAGAACAATCATTCAAAAAAAGTATTGCTTAAAGGCTGAAAAAAACCACCAAGAATGGAAGGGGGCATATTTTTTAAAAAGACTTTTTTTAATTTTTAACTTCAAAAAAAATGCATGTTTAAATGGTCTAACAATATCTGCTACATTGGACATATAGGTACTGAATATCTATTGGTTTAAAAACAAGAAACCTAAATGATCTGTAAAGTCTGGAACCCAACAGTGAATTTATTATCACTGTGTTCTAGTAACTACATTAGTACCTAGCACTAAATGCACACAAGAATCTGTATAAAATTGTTACCAAAAAACAAAAGTAATTTGGCATTGTATTGGCATCTTGAAATTTCCTGGATAATTTTCATTTTAGCCCCTAACTTAATATAAAACATTTGCCATATGCCCACAGAGTCCAAGGCTTTGTATCATTCACTATAACACAGTGTCTTTGTAATTTTTGTTTGACGTAGATGGGTGGTTCCACAAATTAAATGATCACCTCAGCGGGTGAGACCCAGGCATCAGAATTTTTAAAAAGCTCTCCAGACCGTGATTCTCATCTTCAGTGGCTGAGAACCACGGGTGCAGATCAATGATCTCCAAGAACTTACCTTCTTAAAAACAATTTTTAAGAAAATTTTTAAAAAGTATGCAGCAATAAGAATCCAAAGAAAGTCCACAAATAGAAAATACTAATCGTGTAAATAAAATAATAATATCTGCGTACCAATATAAAAGTAGTTTGGAAAGTGTAAATGTGGAATGTACTAGGTGTTCTGTACTAGGGAAGACTTCCCAGGAAAGACACTCTAAATTGAATTTTAAGGTCAACAGAGTCAGTGAGTCACAGAATTAATGGGCAGGCATTTCAAGACAATCCCCTTAAAATAATCTGGGGATTCAAGCCACCACGCAATAATGGCTATAATTATGAAGTGTCTTATCTTTGCATTTTGTTTAAAAAGGAATGACATTTAAGACTGGAGATATTTTTGTGGGAAGTCTTTTCTTTGAGTTACTTTTCAAAACTGTCCCAAAAAATGTTTCACCGCAAAGAGCACTGAACTCGCCGAGCCTGACAGGGAACGAGAGAGCGGAGCAGAGCCGACAGGAAAGAGCCAGCAATTCACCTGCAAAGTGACGACGAGCACAGAAGCGTCGGACTGGACACTGGTCTGGCCTTCTTTCTTTAAGAGAGAAAGTCACGCTAAGAAGTCCTACGAGCTTTCAGCAGCAATGGGACACACAAAGAGAAATCACACGCCTACTCACACAAACAGTTTTGCAGTATGACAGCAAAACCACTGAGAAAGCCGGTGTCTAACCCAGTCCAGGAACTCTAGCTGGTGACTGTTTCCTGACAGTAACTGATCCTGAATTTCACACCCTGCCAGTGTAATAAAGGAAAATACATTGTAGTAATAAAGACAAAGGCTTCCAAGTAATACTACCTTGGGTTTCCCTTCTCCAAAGCCTTTTTTTCTGCCTGTTATGGTAATACTTCACTATCCCTTTGTTCTTCAACTATCAAAGATGATTGTGGTTAAATAGTGTACTTTATTTCTTGTATTTAAAAAGGTCTTCTGTTTTTCCTTGTACTTAGGCAAGTACGAAAACCGGTGTATGACCGCTTTCTACCCACAAAGATTAGCAAGGCTCCTTGCCGTTGGCTGTATTTTTGGTCTTTTCCATCCCTCCCTGGCTCCATACCATTCTCAGGTTATTCTTGCCAAACACTACTTTATGCCTCATCATCTGCCCAGGTACCAACAAGAGCTCTCTGTTGGACCAAGCGCTGGATCCTCAGCTTGGCCCTCCACGATCTGCTGATTCTACCTCTTCAACTATGTTTTCACCTCTCCCAACATTCTCATTCCAATGAAGCTAATACTATGTTTCCACTCACACATTCATTCAAAAAACACTTACTGAGCACCACATGCCAGGTCTGGTGCTCACACCTGGTCCCGCACCTCCGCTCATCCTCTTCCTCTCTGTGCATTCGTACCTCACCCCAAACTACAAGCCTGACTCAAACACCTGGTCCTCCACAGAGCTCTCCTCAAATAAACTGACCTGCTATGCAGCCCCCTTACCCTCAGGATCCCTAAATCAGCATTTTTACATCTGGGCTCACAGTACACTGTTCTAGAACACTTTTGGAAATTTTTTTTAATTGCTCCCTATTTTTTTTAAGATTTTATTTATCTCTAGAGAGGGAAGGGAGGGAGAAAGAGAGAGAGAGAAACATCAATGTGCAGTTGCTGGGGGCCATGGCCTGCAACCCAGGCAAGTGCCCTGACTGGGAATCGAACCTGGGATGCTTTGGTTCGAGGCCTGCACTCAATCCACTGAGCTATGCCAGCCAGGGCCACTTTTGGAGATTTCATTCCCCAAATAAAAGTGGAAACTCTGATTTAAATGAAGTTTATGTTTCTCTACTGCAGGAATTCTCAGAACCTTAAAAAGCTAACACCAGTAGTGAACTCCTGAGAGGGGTGCACAGTAGTCAGCATTTCACAAACTTACTTGGACACGGAGCATAGTTTTTTGCCGAATGATGTACCGATGTCCCAGAGAAATCGTGAGTGGGAGACGTTGCTCGTTATTATTGAAAATTGGTCCCACGTGATTTATCACTTTTTACATGCTGGCAATTATGCTGTTATTCCTCTGTCCTTTCTATACATCTCAATCCTTTTCAACTATCCAAAATATTAAGTCCTGGCTCCCTTATGGCAAGAAGCAAGGGTTAGAACAGAAAAACCTCTCAGCCTTGGGTAAAAGTTGTCTCAATGCATTATTTACTTCCCTGCCACAGTAAGCAGTACAATGAACGGATCTTCGTTGAGTGAAGCAGGGAGAAGTAACGAAAAGACCTCACACAGACCACAGCCTGAGCCTGGGCATCCTCATCGAAATAACAAGGGGGCCCTCCCAGTCTGACTCCCAGCATTTCAGTGCTATGATTCCTTGAATCAGTGCTCACTGCAACCCTATACAAAAGCAAAATGACCAGATATTAGACCAAATTCACTATTCCCGGAACATTCTTATCCAGTCTTTGTGTTTGCATTTTGCTTTCTTCTTATTCTAATACTAACTTGCTTTCTTCTAATTTGCCTCCTTTGAATGAAAACAATTCCTGTTAATTTAGGGTTCTCAAGATTTTGATTTGAGTTAACCAAGGTTTTCCTAGACAGAAAATGGAATGCCTCTCAGCTGTAACAGTAACAGCTATGCTCACGCTCCTTGATCTGCAATCTGCAGCTCCAGTAGTTGGTCAGATGGAGTCTCAGAGGGCACTGACCACAGAGAGAGAAACTCCTTGAAAGGAAAGGACAGGCACGAACCTGTGAAAAACAGCGGTGGTAGGTCTCCATGTCTAGTTATAGTTCAGGTTCATTTATAGTATAATTCATTTCAGAGTTTAGGAATTTATAACTTACCAAATATTAAATTTCTTGTGCTTCAAGAGCCCATTTGAAGGAAATCTATGAATCTTGATATGTCTGTTGAAACTATCTCTCATTATTCTAATGAATTTTGCAACATTAATGTGGTTTTCTCATAAGGTTTAATGCAAAACAACAAGCATTTTCACATTTTTATTTTAACCATCTATTAAAAAAGGATAAATATTGTATTTAGTTAAAAAGCTCTAATAAATGGGAAGTGCATTATTTCTTTTGAAAAGCTTTAAGGTGTGTGACTTTAAGCAAGTTATGCCTCAATCTTCTCATCTGTGAAGTGGAAAGTCTAATAATACCTGCCTCATAGGGTTGTCATAGTGCTAAAGAAAATAATGTATTCAAAATACTTGACACATCATTGTGCTATTGTTATTGTTGTCTTTTATTATGGCTGTTGTTATTGTTTAATTGGCATTATTAGTCTTAAAAAGGACAGTTAAAAGTATTCTATTAAGCCTCTTAAGAAGATTATATCATTTTGATTTGAAAGCCAAAATCTTACTGCACTGTTCTAAATCAACCTATTAAATACAAATTGGAAAAGCCCAGGAAATCTTCCTCCTATGGTTTCTTTTACCTCATATGGTTTGCCCAGCTCAGCATCTGTCGCCCCCAGTTTGCGTCATCCAAGAAGCTTAATACAATTAAATGGAGAAAGAAGCAAAATGAAATTGGGTGAAGCCAGACTGAAACACCTTAATTCCTGACACACAGACCAGAGGATGAATTAAAGAGTGAGGAGATGAGATGAGCCTCCTCCCCAGGTAGGAGGCACGAACTGCACTCCCACAAATGGCAGTAACCCGCTGCGTGACTGTGAGTAGGTCGGGAAACCGCCAGACTGGATGACCTCTGTGGGTACCTTCCAACTCCGAGTCAGCCTCGAAGGCTAAACCTGCTTTCTGAAAAGTCAAGTCTGAAGGGGATGATCAGTCTAAATATCATAATTTTCAAAAGAAGCCCAGTGCTATTCAAGAATGAACTGTAACTAAGTCTTGAGGAATACAACCTCGATATATTTACTTAAATATTTCCTATACAGATTAATATAAACTGATGTTTTGATTAAAAGTTCATTCTGAACATTTGCTAACATTCAGAGTTAGTACTTTGTTAGTTATATATTTTGAACTTGCATTTGTGCTTGCAGAAGCGAATTCTACTTACATAGGAGTAAGGAATGTTGAAATGAAAATTTGTTGTGAGTTTTACTCATGCAGGTTAACAATCTAAAGATTATTTACCTAAAATTTTCCTCCCATTTTTTTTCTTTTTTTCCCCTCCCACTTTTTTCTTAACCCTGGATCCTACCTATCCAAATATGCTTCCTTTCTACTGTATTAAATTTAAATAACTTCAGAAAACAAAGAAAAACTGAATTTATCCAGGATATTGCTCAAAAACACCCTTTTCTAAGTCTTCAGTCCATTTCATTTGTTATAACATTTTGCAATTATTAACTAATGGAAGTTCCTCAGGCAGACACTATGCTCTTTGGATAGGGTCAAACATAACTTATTAACAACCAAATCTAGTAAGCATTAACTGTATGTTGAGCTAGATGTTTTCAGGGAACAAGGCTCCTTGGAGACCCTACCCTCAATGATTCACAGTACCTGGAGTAACCTGCATGATGTAGACTGGAAATGCACTGGAGCTCAAAACCTTCCCTTATCTTTCACTTGATGAAAAGAAGTACCTAGAGCTTACTGAGGATGCTATGGAAATGAAAGTACAGTTTCTGGCCTCAAGAAGCTCACATACAAGAGGGTTATAAATTTTAGATTCTAAATGTCAAGACTTATACTTTTTCAATAATATACTTCTATTTCTCTGTGTATAGTGTGTACCGATTTTTATTTTTCCAATTTCCCTACTCTCACTCCAAATTAAATTTGAACAAATAAATCAATAAGATCTAATGTGTAAAATACTTCAAGACTCTTGAAAGACATTTTAGAAGTTCAATTTCAATGTCTCTCATTATTTTTTGCTTGCTTGTTTGTTTTGTTGACCAGGTTCCACTTACAGGTGAGATCATATGGTATTTGTCTTTCACCACCTGGCTTATTTCACTTAGCATAATGCTCTCCAGATCCATCCATGCCACTGCAAAGGGTAAGAGTTCTTTCTTTCAACTGTGTAGTATTCTATCATGTAAATGTACCATAGTTTTTTGATCCATTCACTTACTGATGGGCACTCAGTTTGCTTCCAGCACTTGGCTATCATAAATTGTGCTGCTGTGAACATTGGGGTGAATAAAGAACATTTACATTTGCTCATTAATTACTGAAACACGCATACAGAAAAATATACAGGCTATAGGACCCAATGTATTTGAATTTGAATTTGAATTTGAATACTAGTTTTGCTAAATCTAAATAAATGATGTTTGAGAAAGATTTTAAAAAAGAAGTTCCACTATACACTTGGGAACACCAAAAATGAACATGCCGAATGACGTGAACAATTTACGTTATGTACTTCCTATCGCTTTTTCCTCTCATTCACATTCATGGAATGTTGAGTCTTGCTAAGGCTTCTATCACTAGGAGATTATACCAATCACTAAATTAATTAATGCAATGATTACTTAATGATAACAAGATGATATGCTCTGCCTTAGCTGTTCAGGCCAAACTTCCTCGGTTGCCTGAGAATGGAAGAGAAGCTGCGACCTTACACGCCCATGAGCCCAAGAAGTGTTCCCAAAGTCACATAAATTGTGTGGAAGGCATGCTTTTCTTAAGGTTAAACCAAAAGGATTGGTCTTATCATTCATTAGGTTAGAAGATTATAACCTTTCTCTTGTATTTATTTCTACCCCACAGGCACAGAATTTCACAAACACATTAAACGAGAACACTGAATGCCTGCAGCGCCACAGCTGAAGAGAGACTTTAAATGCCACCTAAAGAGAAACACTGCTCGAGCCCTTCGGGATAAAATGAATCCGAGTTAGTCTGCCCGGCCTGAGAAAACACAGCCCTCCAGAAGTTTCAGAAGATGAGGCCAGACATGTGTTCTCTTTGACAGGACGAGTATGTTCATTCGCTCCAGTCTCAGGGACCGCAGGCTCACCGAGGCTCGCTCACAAGGACAGCACATCAGTCAGGAAGATTTGTGACCAATGGCTCTCATGAGTAAATGAACTAAACAGAGACCAAAATTCCATGGCGCCCGAGTCCGGTAGATGATGAATGACAAGAAGAAGAAAAAAACTGGCCTCTTCTGACCACATAAATTCCTTCCCTTTAAAGGAAGGCTGTTTGTCCACAGGCTTAAAGGTGAATCATGAAAATCCTGTTACAGAAAAAGACACACTAGCGGATACAATGATGGTTTCTCCATTGATAAGTGAAAAACATCATAACATTTATAACCACGTGCTATTGCTTAAGCTGACATTCTCTATTTCTCATCAGTTTCATCAATAAAATTACATCACGGTAGGGGAGTTTATAAAACTTCAATACAGAAAAATCCCAAGGAAATTCCACTTTATCTGTGCTCCTCGAACTAAACTTTTCCCGGC
The DNA here is from genome assembly GCA_004024845.1 of Tonatia bakeri. Taxonomy (NCBI): domain Eukaryota; kingdom Metazoa; phylum Chordata; class Mammalia; order Chiroptera; family Phyllostomidae; genus Tonatia; species Tonatia bakeri. The sequence goes on from PVIA01005697.1 coordinate 32,986, forward strand.
ACCTGTTTCCTCCTCATTGGCAATGTGAGAAGGAATACTCTACAAAAAATGGTTTAAGACATATCACAGACTATGTTATATGAGAACGTGTCCTTCTGGAAAGTAAATTTAAACTTCTAGGGAATCTTTTTTAAAGGTCTTCATGGATAAACACTATCCTCCCCCAGGAGCAGTTTACCTTTTAAGCTCAAAAATATTGAACTAGAGACTTATTGCAGCAAAAGGCCTTTTACATCCTAGCAATGTTTTCAGATAACAACACGCCTCAAAATGTAACTCTTCTGTTCAGTTGCAGTCACCTAATTCTTCTGCTACTCTAACATTCCAACAAGATGGATAATCCATTCACTCATTTATTCAACAAACATTATCAAATGCCGACTACTAAGCTCGACGTTGTGATCATTTTATAAGGTCTGGGAGTCCTGGTTCCAAAACTCACAATCTGTGTAACTCTGAATAAGTTCCTTAAACTCTCAGGTTCCAGTGTCCGTGTTTCCTGAAGTAAGTCTGAGGAGTGCCACGCCCCTCACTCAGACGAAGGGAGGCGCGTGAGCCAGCCCAGAGGAAGAGCATGGTGTATTCTGAAATGGTTTCAGGATCGAACTCAGAATCTCGGGCAGGCTGTTCTGGATCTTTCCACCTGGCCCCAGAATACGATCACTCATTGAGACTCTAAACGCAACCATTCAGAAAGATGTAGGCCTGGACAGCGGCTGAGATGAAGAAATCTCTGAAGGTGTCAGTCGCAGCCAGTATCCAGGTGGGCCCTCACTCCATTTTTAGAAGCTGGTCAAGACTGCAGAAATCGAACATCACATGACAGCAATGCCTAAAAATCCCAGGAACCTCGGAAACCCTAGCTGGCCATGGGAGTGAGTGGAAGGTGGGGTTCTGTCACTCTTGGCCTTTGCTACCAGCATACTCCCAAATGGAAAGACCACGTGCTGGGAATCCTCCTTCTGTGTATGTAAAGGCAGAACTGCCTTCACTGGCTTGGAGGAGATGGCTGGTCCAAAATGGTCCTGATAAGGTCTTGGTGTGTGTCAGATCACTTCAAACCTTTGTTCATGCTGCTCTAATGCCCTTTCACCTGGAGGAACCTACTCATGTTTCGTGATTCATGTCCTCTATGAAGACTTCCTTACCTATTGAAGCGATTTTCAAACCTCGCTTAAATACTCGGCTGTCTGACTGAAGCGTGCAGAACCCAGCTCTTTCTCCTGGCCGGCTATGGACACGCTTAAACTGTAGCGTGCAGAACCCGGCTCTTCCGGCCAACTATGAACACGCATAAAAACCTGAAGCGTGCAGAACCCGGCTCTCCCAGCCAGCTAAGGACACGCTTAAACACACTGCGAACGGCTCGTTGAAACCCGAGAAATAATCATGCACAGAAACAGTTTTCTGTAGGGAAGTATAGAAGGGAGTCGCCAATCTCCAAGCCGGTGAGCACCCGGCTAACTCCCTCGTGGGGAGAGCCTGTGCCCTTGTCCCAGTGGGTTTTATTCTTGAATACCAATACAGTTTGCAAATTACAAGTAGTTAGCTTTTGAAAGACGCTAGCAGATTTCCTACTGGGATGCTAAGCCAGAGATTTTGGGATTTTATCATTTAAAAAGACTACAGGACTTAAAGCTTAGATGTGTTTCCTGCCCATGACTTCATATTCTAATTAAAGAGCATCCTCCAGCAAGCAGATCTCACAGGGTCTTTCATATTCTATGTCTTAGGCCTGATTACCCCGGGGGTCTGCCATTTCCGGTCTGAGCTGCCCCCCTTGGCTGTTTGCTAAGCCCTGAGGAGGGCTGGAGACAGAGGCAGCAAGGAGACTTGGATTTCTCATATCTAAGTACAAAGACTCAGGCTAAGATGGGGCAGGGGTAGATGTCGATCACCCCTTCCTTTCCACAGCCCCTTCATTTCCACAGCCTCGTGAGTCTCATTCCACAGGGCTTTACGTGGTCAGCACCTGTCTTAGGTCCATTCTCTACCCTAGAGAATTGTTACCCGTCATTGGTTAACTGATCAAGCATTAAAGGCCAGGCACAGAACAGGTAGCGTTCATGCCACGGGAATAAGTTTTGTCTCCTTAGTGGCTCCTGATCCAGAGGTCTCTCATTCAGCCTAAGTCACAGGGGGTCACAGTTTCCTGAGACCAGGCAGGGCAGTCCCCAACAACCTATAACATTTTTATCATGTAATTTTTAAAGATCAGTCATCTTTGTTACACTAAAAGCTCCTCAAAGAAGCAACTATGGTATATTTGTCTTTATGACTCCAAAACTTAGTCCACACCTGGCATGTTGGATGTGCTCAGTTTTCTAAAATGCTTAGGCACTCCTGATGAAGAATCCCCAGTGTGCAATCAAGGAATGCAGGGGAAGCAGTGCTTGAGCTACATTTAAAGGCAGCCCCTGGCATTTCATTTCTCCAGCAGGAGAAACAGGCTGTGCACCAGCAAGGCTCAGTTCACTTTTTCACCTGGGCTGCTCTGGATTCCTGGGGAAGCAGCAATCAGAACTTCCCCTATTAAATAGTTGACACTGCCCAGACAGCTAGGCAGCTAAATTTCTTCTTCAGAGACCCAATTCTTAATATAACGATGGGATGACAGGAAGAAAAAAGGAACACATTTGGGAAAATACTTCTCATTTGCCCTTAGAAATATACTCTGTACCCTTCTCCATCTGCTATGAGCTCTTGGCAGTCTGACATGTATGGGTTTCCTTCCTTCTAGGTTCCTGATGGACTCAGCCAAAAGGAGGCATCAGCAGGAGATTAAAGGGAGGGCAGAGAGTGAGGCCAACAGTTTGTTCCCCCTCTCCTCCCTTCCAGGTCGCCGTGGGTCAACAGCATCCTTCAACAAAGGCTTTCTTGTCAAGAAGCCCCTATCCTCTGTTTTCTAGTAACCTCTCCCTTCCTCACCCTTTCTGGCAAGGGAGGCAACAGGAAGGCACCAGCTTCCAACAGTTGTTATCCCAGGGTGCTGCCCCACCCTCTGCTGATCTCACTTCACTCCACTCACGTCTTTGTAACTAGTCCCTTTGTCAGCCTCCCCCCAGTTATCTCATTTGAGAGTCCATCTATTTCCTACAGGAACCCTGACTTATGAACAGTCAAAACTGAAATGTCTGAAACCTGAAGATTTTAAGTGATTCAAGCTTCTTCAACAATTACTTGTAGTCTTATTATTTATATGTTTCCAATTCTTCATCATTTTCAAGTGTTTCAGGGTTTGTGTGGGGTGGGGCCAATATTTGGCCATGAAAAAACACCTAAAACACTCATAAATGCAGAAAACATTACTATTCATCTTAGAATGAAGAAGTATTGAATTATTTCCCCCAACAAATTTATCTTCTCAGTATCATCTTCCTTAAAATTAAATTCTTTAAGATACCTAAATATACTGACCAAATATGATAGGATGGGAACCAGGAGTGGGCACTTGTTCCAAATTTTATAATTTGTCACAGATACTCTGCAGGCAATTGATGCTAACCGCCCCCACCCCTGCAAGAAAGCACACAGGCTCTTCTTCTCTTCAGTCCCTAAATATTCCCCCTAACACAAATGTGGTGCATATTAGAAAATGAGTTCAGCACCATTTTCACTGGGACTCATGTATTAGAAAAATATACAATCTAAACAGATTACAGAGAAAATTAATGAGATAAAAATGATTAAAAAGTAGTTCAAAAAAAAGGTAATTCAGCCAACTCCTACTTTTAAAGTATTTTCAATTCATGTAAAGTCCAAACTCTGTGAACTTGATTCAAAGATGTCAGTATTATCAGAGAACAATGCAAATGTTTTTGAATCAGTTGAAGTAATTTGATAGCATCTGAGAACACTTATAAATGCCTATCATTCCTAATATTTAAAAGGTAGTTGTCATGGAAATAAGTGAAAAGGCTGAAGAATATTCCAAGAGCACAATTTATAACTTCTCTAGTAAAACTTCAGAAATTTATTTCATTAAGATGAATAGCTCTGGCTTTGGAAAGCCAAGGATCAGCTGAGGCATGAGGGACATATGTGGCTCTCCTGGAGCTAATACCACCTTACCCAGGAGGTCAGAGTTCGAGTAGCACAATTCAATCTGGAATTTCTCAGCTGTCACAGCAAGGTCGTGAGCTGCCATATGTGGTCTGGTGCATGCCTGAGTAGCAGCTTGGTAATGCCTTGCTAAAAAATTGTCACTCTTCATAGCTTCAGTTACCAATATCAAAGATTTTGGACAAAGACAGAATGTCTACAGAACATTGGAAACCTAAGCTTCCTTCTGAAGGGAAGAGGGGGAAAGAGGCTCATACCCAGTGTCCCCACATAACATCTCAGCCTTCCAGTTAACACCCCAATCAGCTAGCCCCTCAAAGGGAAGAGGACTAGAGAAAAGTAACTATCAGAAACAAGGCAGAAGGACAGGAAATTAAGAAATCATCTGTGTAATTTAAAACGTAAGTCATGACTCTACTTATGGCCTCAGTATTTTTTCAGTGGAAAATCTCACGGAGAAACTTCACACCTCATGGTCTAATGGCTGCTCCCCAGTCCCCCCACCCCCACTGCCAGCCGCTCAGAGTACCTCCTCAGCTGGCACTCAAGTATTTGTTAAGTGAATAACTAGACCATCTTCCACTACTCATTTAACACATTTTTATTAAGGCTACTATGTGCACAGCAATGCCTGTGCTGGGAAACACTGGAAAGAAATAGTTAGGGGCTCACCCAGTCTAGAAGGAAGACAAAGGCACACATAAATAATGCTCATACCAGCCAGACCATGGAAAGTATTACAAGACGAACACAAACTAAGTGCTTAAAAATGACAGGGGCAACTCAACAACAACAAAAATTACAAAATAGGCAAAGGACTCGAACAGACGTTTCTCCATAGGTACACATGAAAACACACTCAATATCCCCTGGTCAGTGTGGCTCAGCTGGTTGGATGTCATCCCACAAACTGAAAGGTCACAAGCTTCATTCCTGGTCAAGACACCTGCCCGGGCTGTGAGTTCAGCAACCTGATCACTGTTTTCCTCTGCCGTCAATGTTTCTCTCCCTCACTTTCTCCCTCCTTTCCCCTCTCTCTAAAAATAACATATAAAATCTTTCTTAAAAAGATGCTCAGTATCACTGAGGAAACGCAAATCAAAACCACAATGAGAAACCATTTCATACCAATTATGGTGGCAGTTATAAAAGAGAGAAGGGGGGGGAGAAAATAACAAGCATCAGTAAGGACTCAGAAATCAGAATCCTGCATTATTGTTGATGGGAACACAAAATGATGCAGCCATGGCAGAAAACAATCCCTTGGAAAACCACACACAGAATTACCGTATGACCCAGCGATCCCACTCCTGGTGTACACCCGAGAGAACTGGAAGCGGGGTCTGAGACAGACATGCACACACACTCACGTTAACAGCAGCGTTACTCACAAGAGCCAACGTGTGGAAGCGACCCGAGGGTCCATCAGCAAATGAATGAATAAAATCTGTTACATAATTTAAATGGGATATTATTCAGCCTTAAAAAGGAAGGAAATTCTGACACCTACTGAAACACGGATGGACCTTGAGCACATTATGCTAAGTGAAATAAGCCAGACACAAAAGAACAAACATTGTAGGTTTCCACGTATATGAGACACCTGCAGTAGCCAAAGCAGCACAGCAGCTTCCGGTCTGGGAGGAAGGGGAAGTGGGGACTGATTATTTAACAGGCACTCAGTTTGGAAAGATGAAAAAGCTCTGGAAAAGGAAAGTGGTGATGTCTGTGTAGCAATGTGAATGTGCTAATACTCCTGAACTATGCATTTTAAATGGTTAAATCAAATATATTTAAAGTATGCATCATGGTGATTTGATATACACATACATTGTAAAAGGATTCCCATCATCTAGTTAATTAGCACATCCTTCACCTCATACGTAGGTTCTGTCCAGAAGGTACCCAGACATGTAGTATGAAAAATAGAAACATTTACTGAAGAAGATACAAAATACAAGAAACAGTATACCTAGAACAACGAAGCCTCAGTCCCCTTCAGAGTAGGCACCTTGGAACCTCACACAGTTCTCCCAACCACCATCAGCTGCCTCATAGTATTTTCCTGAATCTCATGGATGGTCTGAATTCTCTCCCCTTTCAAAGGTGATTTTAGGTTTGGGGAAAAGCCAGAAGTCACAGGGCACCAAATCTGGGCTGTAGGGGGCCTGAGTCACCTGGGTGATTTCATGTTCCACCAAAAACCTCTGCACGAGACGTGATGCATGAGCAGGCGCTCTGTCATGATGAAGCTGCCAATCACCAGCTGCCCATGGCTGTGGCCTTCTGAATCATCTGAATACTTTCTGTGGAGGAATGTTCAAGCTTAACACAAAATTTGATGCAGATTCATTGCTCTACTCACTCAGGCATTTTGAATGTGATGGCCACACAGTACACATGCTCACTCAGTTGTGTCTACCACCCCCACTGACGAGTACAGTGAAGTCGTCAATGTTCACACATGTGCATTCCAGTCCATTCTCCTTGGCTGCCAGGTTACATCAGTGTCGTGCAAACTATTTTCCTTATATTAACAATGGCTGGACTTTTTCTGGACAGACCTTCATATGTTACAATTTTATTTGTCAATTATACTTCGATAAGCTGAAAAAATGATTATGATGGTAAATTTACATTATATACATTTTACCACCATTAAAAAAGAGGAGAGAGACATTGTTTCTCCCTGGGGTCTTATGGGAATGCTTAATCTAGAAGAAGGATCCTGACCTGCCTACAAGTGCTGCAGAGTGCTGGACAAACAAAAGCTGGGCATGGAGAGGTAGAGAGGGTACCATCATAGGCACTGGGTCATTCATTTGAGGGCGCTGCAGAGAATTCACTATAGAATTCCATGGCTACAATAACAGACTAATGGTGGCCAGAGGGAGGGGGTGGGGGCCTGCATGGAAAAGACGAAGGGATTAAGAAGTACAAATTGGCAGCTGCAGGATCAGGGTGGCAGTTACAGGGATGTAAAGTACAGCACAGGGAATATAGTACAAAATAATTATGTGCAGTGCCAGGTGGGTGCTTGAAATATTGGTGGGGAATCACTTTGTAAAGTGGACGACTGTCTGACCACTATGCTGTACATCTGAAGCTAATAAAAATAATACTGAATGTAAACTGTAACTGAAAAATAAAGTTTAAAAAAACTTATAGATTAAATGAGGCAGGAAGGGCAGCTGTGCGTGTTTCAAAGGGCTCTGAATGCCAGGCAGAAACATCTACACACAGAGGAAGGGAGATGCGAACAGGTTTGGACCCTAAAACACGTTTGTAGCACCAAGCCGACTAGACCCAACCAGGGAGCTTGGGCCGATGAAGAGGTTGTTACCACAGTCTAGGTAAGAATGTAAGAAAGGAAAAGGCTTCAACAGCATAATCCTTCACCACAATAGTTCTCATCCTGGAGTACTGCACAGGCTACTTGTAAATAATTTTTAAATTAAATTATTGTTCTCATAATGTTACTTAAATGTGTACAACATAAAACAAGTCATATATCCCTTGTACCTATAGCTTTTATGAAACTAGAAACCAAGCCAAGTTGTAAAGGTAGACAGTGGTATTCTGAAGCATGTCTCAAGGACTTCCCACTTCCCTCCGTGGAACTGACGATGGTCTGAGGGCGTGGAACGTGAAAGCAGCGTACTTGGGCTCAGATTCTGACTCTGCTACTTCCTAGCTGGGAACTTGAGCAAACTCTTTAATCAATGCAAATCTCAATTTCTTTCTCTATAAAGTCAGCAAATAACCTACCTCACATAGTTTTCATGAAAATCAAGAGATATATGGAAAGCATGTTATCTACAAAGTATTTTCTAAGAAGTTCCCACTGTCATGATCTTGTGGACTTACATTAATAGACAAAGACAACCAAATTTTGCTGAATTAAGTGACATTTTTAGAAGTGTTGTTGTGACTATTGGGAGAAAATAATCAAAGCTTACATTTTCCTGGGAAAGAGGGAGTAATTTATTTTTAACTTCTTCTACTCAAGGGATCATGTGATCCTCTATCTCAGGTCCTCATTTGCAGAAGAGAAAAAGCAGCAAGACTGAAGGCCCACCTGTGTGAGTAACAAGGGAAAACTGAACCCAGGCCTCCTGGATCCCAGGTCTGTTCACCAGTTAGAAGCCGGAAGCCTCGACACTAATGCTGACAAAAAGCAAAAGTACCACCTTAGGTGGAAAGCATCACCTGGAACCCTTGCACACGCTCCACAATGGGCTAAAGTGGGTCTCAGAGAAGCCACAGCCATCCCCAGGGAAGGTGGAGGGTCACCGTGCCTCGGGACCTTCACTAGTGCCCTGGGTCAGAGGTGACTCTTTGCCCAAACGCAGCATGCAACAGAGGGGCAGTACCCCAACTAGGCCCAAATATCAACCCGTGTCTCCCACCATGCTGATCTAATACCACTCTTGCCCCCGAGTTCCTGTAACTCCCTTTTCCAGGACAATTTCTCAGGCAGAGTTTACCATATTTACAATTCCCTAGCATTGGTTTTCCCTCCTACCCTTTTTCAAAAAGAATTCTTTTAAGAGCAAAGTTATTAGCACCAATGAAATTGTGTACTTTCCAGAACCTAACACTGTATATGTTTTGTTTCTTTTTCAAAATGTTGGGTTTTTTATACATCTTGCACTTAAAAGTCAACTTTGAAGGACTGTGGGGAAAAAAAAGTCTAGACAAAAACATTGCTTTTCATTTTAAATTAAAACAGTTTCTAAGAGAAGTCACCAGAGCCAAATCTGCTTTCTGAGGTTTGGGCTTTGTACTTCACTGGCCTTCCTCCCACAGACCTCACACAGATGCAGGACCAAATGTATCTGGCACACCCTGTGAAAAGCTATCAGCACTGATGCTCGGAATACTGGCCGTGCGCCACCAGTGCCTGAAAACATGCATCTCAGTTCTCACATCCTGGAGCTAGATGTGAGATCCAGATACATTTGGATGGGATAGCCAAGTTTTAAATAGTAACAATTAGGGTCAGTTAGGTTCTCCCGGTCCACCAGGGACTCCGCTCTCTTCTTCAGCAAGCACTCAGGGCTCAGTGAAGATCACATAACGCCTGGGTGAGACTTTTAATAACTGGCAAGATTGCTAAATCCAGGAATGGGTTCTCTGCAGTCTAGTACAACCAAAGGCATAAGAAGCATCTACTAAAGGAAAAATGCAGACTCGGTTTCTGTGGCTGCTGAAACTGTATCAGCAGGAAGCTGAAGGAGCTTAGCACAAAATGCATTGCTTGACTCTCCCAGCCATCAGGAAAATGAATAAATGCCAAAGCTTTCAAATACAAACAAAAAATAATAGAAAACTAATATCCATTAGAAAGGATAAGTTTCTTGTATGAACAAAACTCTGCCAACTTCTGGTAACCCTCATTATATATATTTAAAGATTCTTGCATTGCGGTTAAGTAAAAGAAATTATACTTTGATAGAAATAACTGGAAAACTATAATTCTACTTCCTTGTATGATGAAAAGCAACAAAAAGAACTTTGTGATAAAATCATCAAGAAGTAAGAAATTTGGATGTTCAAATCCAGACCCAGTCCAGAAGTTCACAAAATGTTTCTCATTTGAGAAATATCTTAAACGGACAGAAGGTGAACAGTAACCTGAATCAGGATCAACAATAAGGATCAAACAAAAAGTCTTCTATGCAGATCAGTTTCATTACCAAAGATCTCATGTCTTCAACCTGGAGAAGGGTTCAAACAAAAATGCAGACACAATTTACAGTGGCTTCACACATCATAACTGATCCACATGGTCACCGTGTTAAATTTATGTTACGACAAAAAGAAAATACTAGCAAACAAAAATGACATGTTTATTTCCATTGTGTTAAGCTCAAGCAAAAAATCTTACTGGATTTTATTTTTTCTGTTCTTGGAGAGAAACTTTCAGACCCTTTATTCAATAGCGAATTTCCTGTGTTTTTGAAAGTTTGAATAATGTTTGTAAAAATAGCAAATAAACTTTTACTCCACCATTTCTCTTTGTAGAAAATAAAATAGTACATTATCAAATTCCACTCATTTTCTTCTTTACTCACAAAACACTTGGAGGTGCCCACAGTGTGCCAGCCCCATGTGAGTCCTAAGGGACATGAAAATGAAGAAAGCGAAAGTCTCTACCCTCTGATCCTAAAATTAACATTAATAAAAAATTGTAGCCAGCAGACATGGACTGAAGTGATTTCATCCAAGAGTACAAAAGAAGTGCCAAAAATCATGAATTGTGGGTAAAAAAACAAGTTATCATAGACAGAGATGACCATACAAACTCATAGGAAAGTATTAGCAACAAAAAAGTTCCGAGAATGCTTACTCCGAATTTGGCCACTCGCTTGAGAACAGCGTATTTAGTAGAACCAGTGAGGTCAGGACAAAACCCTGAGACGCTGATCAACTCAATCTGCGGTTTAGCATTAGAGTGTTGGCTGTATACTTTGACATAAAACAAACCATGTGGACATCTCCACTGTTTAAATATTTATGCTACATTCTTTTACTCTGTCCTTTAAAAAATGAGGAATCTATTAACATTAGTTACCAGGTTACCATATTAAGCAATGAGATAATGAAGAATCAATGCAAATTAACCAATATTCTACAAGGAAATGTGGTTCTTCTTCCCACCTCAGCAGACATGATAATCTATCCCTTCAATCAACTTAATTTATACAATTAAACAAGTCCCCCTAAAATATCTACAATTACAAAATAAGAATGTTGCATTAAAATAAGATTTTTAAGTTGGATGCAACAATACTCAGCTTATCCCAAATAATCTAATTCTAAAATCTTGCACACCTATATCTGACTGCTCTCTATTCAGAACTTGTATTAAAAGTCAATGGATTTCTCAAAACCCTAAACACAGAATTGCCAAATGGCCCAGAAAACCCACCTCTAGATACAATAACTAGGAAAATGAAGCATTTGGAGACTTATTGGCTTCTCTGGTGAAAAATTCACTGAATTGTTGGTATGCAAACTAAGAACTTCAGAATACTGAGGAGCAAAACATTTCCTTTGGAATTTTTCCCCCATCTATATTTTTAACAAACTCTCAAGATATAGAACAAAGCCAAACTTCTAGTCAAGCTACATCTAAGTGATGAGGCAGCTTTCTTTACACAATAGGTCTGGATAAATAATTAGTAAATTGAGCTTTTGCTGCAAATTTGGCTTTTCTGAGTCAAGTTTAGCTAATGTGTAAAAAAAAAAATCCCACTTTAATTAATCCCAGTTTCTTTCGTGCCATCTTATTACTTGGATATTTTTCATACTAGGACCTCATTACATGATTACTCTGGAGAAATCTGAATGATATGAAAATCAGAAAATAATTCCAAAAGGATTTTATTTGCTCACCTTAAGTTCCAATACAGCCATATATTTTTTCTGGGCAATGTTGCTGAAAATTCATTTTGCCCAAATTGCTGGGAATATGACAACCTGGACTCAGCCCTATGGGTTTGGTTGCAGGTGCCAGAACCAATGAACTTAATACCTTATTCTTTCCCTCAAGTCACACACCAGAGAAAATTTGACTCTGTAAGACATATAGCTTCCTAACCACAAATATTAATTTTTAGGTCATATTTAGTAGACTTCTGCCCAAGTGGAAATCACTCTTTTCCCCACTAAGATGCCTGGTAATAACATTACCTCAGGATATAAAAACATTATTTAATCAGCCATTCAGGAGCCTGCTCTCCTGCATTCCATTAACACCTTCTCACACAGCATAAGCATTGAAAAGGTTATATTCTTGGACAAGCTGGGATGTTTGTGAAAAATTTTTAGATTCCCCCCTGAAGAGTACTGTACCCCAAATAAATGAGTCATAGGACTAACTGGAAGAAGGGTAGTACCCAGTTTTTAGAAATACAGTGAACTATAACATTAAGAGACTTTTTATTTAATGTTCAACTGCTTCCCTCCCTTCCTGGCTGGAGGAGAGGCGGTCTAAAGGGGTGTGAGGAAGGGGCAAAGGTCATCCTTCAAAAGCACTCAAGCTAAAAATTTAAGCCAGTTGCATTATGTTTAAATTTTAACAAAGTTATAATGATAGTAGATGTCTATATGTGCCATGCATAGAATAAATCTAATCTAAAAAATATAACCCATGAATATGAAGTTTAGAAAATTTGAAGACCCGGGGCCTCAGGGGTTTTCAGAAGATGAATGATCACAGGGGTCTTGTCATCCACCCACAAAGGAGAAGGGACGATTTGGCAGGTAAGATGTTTTGAAATAGCAGATGATCTGGAAATTAAGAATATGTAGTTGCAGAGCCTGTAACTCTTTGCTAGAATAATTTGAATATTACTTAAAGATGAAGAATGAGGTGGATACATTAATAGGCAGTAAGATCTCCAGCCTTCCACACTGAACAGGACTGGGAACTTAAATCAACTTCCTCAGATGGGGATGATTATCTTAACATCCAGCACTAAACTATGAGGTTAAGAAACATCCATTAAGTCATAGGAAAATATGACACAATTCATGCTTTGTATTAACTGACTTTCTTAAAAAGTCCATCAGTTGAAAATAAAATGTAAGTGCTACTATACAGCACTTATAAAAACAAAACAATTCCCTGCTAATTACAAATATAAACAAATCTGACTGATGTGAAAAGCGACCATAAATCGAAACCCAGCCCAAGGATTACTACCTCATGAACCCACCACCAAAAACTTACTTAGCAAAGGTACAAAATGACACACTTAAAACATGATCACAAAAAATATCTTTGCCAAATTAAAGCAAACTCTCTTGTTATAAATTTGTTTTGATAGATAAGTCTGTCAAAAATTTGGAAGATTCATGATGTGTAAAGGAAAGGTTCCTTACAGGCTTATACTGTGGCTTCCAAAGCCTTAAATACTACACCATAGTGACTAAACTCAATCCAACTCCTTTCACTTGAAAACGAGTAGATCACATCACCAAACCCACTTGCACATGAGCAGTTTTTCAACAAAACCTATAGAGCCAAAAATAATTGATATCACAACAGAAGAAATTTACTCCCAGGGAATATAATATACATAAATATAAACAAATATATAAATTTAAATCTGTATCTAAATGGACGCATATAAATAATCTCTATATCTTTGTTAACTTATTTGCATTCATATTTAATTGTATCCAGCTCAATACCCAGTACAAATTACATTTTGATATAAAGTAAAGGGGAGCTAATGGAAATTCACACTTAGGTCTCTATGGTAGCAGCAGTTATGTTCAACTCAAAACAACAGGTACCGTACTTGGTACACTTGTAATACACACTTACAAGGCCAGGAGTGAAAACGGGCTAAGCCACTTTCACTGAAAGTAACTTGAGCAGAAGTAACAATGTACACCATACAGAGAAAAATAAGGTATGAAAAAAAGGGTTGTATAGTTAATATCCAGGATAAAACACTGTCCAAGAGGAAATAAAAAGAAAATAGATAAAAGTATAAAAGGGATAACTAAGACTTTTATCTATTTAGTCTTAGTCTTTCTTAAAGCCTTACTCAGTGACTCTGTGCTCTATTTAAACTCTACTCGCGGGCAAGGAAAGAGTTTTCCGAGACAGATACTGTGCGACGGAATGTAACGAAGCATTGTTCAATGGTATTGTCTATTAGTTTCTGTCACTGATTCTGGATCCATTCCTAATAGTAACTAGTAGCTTTTTGAATTGAAAAGTTAAAAGAAAAAAAAAAAGAAAATGTTGAAGTAACAAATGCAGTGCAGCCACGAAACAGCATGCAAGGGATGGGGGGGGCGGGGGGGGGGGAGGCCTCACGTTTACACGGCCCTGGCAGAGAGAGGGTTTCTCCGTATTTGTAAAATTATATTGTTTTTAAATGCTCAACAATATGTTTCACCTGATTCAATTTGTTCCACTTATAAAAGCGGGCTAACAAATTGACATGTCAATTGAAAAAGAGTGTGGCAATATTTTTAATGTCAACTTGCAGAAGTCTTTATGATCAGAAAGAATTAGAATTAAGGAATGTTATAATTTTAGCTAAATGAAGTACATTTTAGAGGATTTTTAAAATGAACACATGGGTTTCATCAGACATGTATAAACTGGTCAAGAATCCATCCATTCCTCAAATTTATTGCTGATCAAAACCTCGGTCCTACCTGAACACAGACACCAACCTGCAGCCAAGGGACTGAATATTAGTAGAATATTACCAGAGAAAAATCAAATCCGCAGATTTTCTTTATTTTAGACTCATGATTGCTCCAAACTCCTGCTATGTTTTGTAAGTGTGCATTTTCACCTTGGACAGCTGTTCCACACCTGCTCCTCTATCCTTCAACCACACCAGACTCCAACCTCATCTGATGAGGTCACTCAACTTTGTTAGAAAAACAAAAGCCTTTAGATAAGAGCTCTTAAAAGTCCTGCCCCAGAGTCACAAACCCCTGCACTGATGCCCATTCTCCCTCTCTTCCTCCTGTTTCTAGGGGGAAGTGCCCCTCCTCCAATCAAGACTAAGCCCCCTACACGTGCTCTTGACCTCCCACAAAGCATTTCTGACCCATCCGAGGGTGACAAAGTGCAGGGAGAACCAGAAATAACTTCCCTCCTCTCTACCTTTAAACAATAGTGATACTACCTACTTCTGGAGCAGACACGCTGTCTCGTCCACACAGGCTCTACGACACGGGAAGGAATGCTGGAAAGAATGCTCGTGGGCAGCAGGTGTGCAGTAAACACTCCTCGAATGTTGGTTGAGAAGGACATTCTCTGCTCCCATCACCAGCGCCATCTATCGGTACAACCCCAACTACATTCCCCAAAATTAACCACCCCCATAATGTTTGTATTCTTCGTTCAACAGAGGCAACTTTTAAAAAATACGTCCTCCCGTATTTGATTCTTGTCCACACTATAATATAAGGTGCTAATGAGGAAAGACTGTGCCTTATTATTTTCCATTTACTGGATTCTAAATCACACCTGAATGAACTCACTAAGTTTCTTTAACTGAATTGGGGGCAAATTCCAGAAATGCTTTATAAATTAATTGCCAACTCATCTCTTATTTTTCATAAGAAATGTATAAGAAAAAATATTTATTTTAGGAATAACAAAAGAATTACTTTTCTTTATTCCCAAAAGTCATTTAGATACAAAGTTTACAAGTAGAGTACCACAATTTGATGAAAAGATAGTCTTAGTCTGTACTGAGAAAACTGACACTAAAAACGTTTTTTCCCTGACATCACAGACTAAGACCACGGCAAAGTTAATTAGCTACTCTTTTTCTCACTGACACCAAAAAAAAAAGATTTCACTTCCCACCAATCCACATCCTTAGATTTTAAGATTTTTGTTATTATGGAAATAGTTGATCATTTTATTTTGTCTATAAGCAGATAAAATTTTAGTTAATTAATTAATTATACTAAATAAAATGCAGCGGAGGAAAGCTATTAACATGAACAAACAAGATTTTTTTGGGGCCATACCACACAGAGCCAAACAAAGCCGCTTTTAAAAAATCCCCTCAGAGTACAATAGTTACTTTGCTGTGTGGATTCCTACAAGGTAATGTTATGCAAGAAAAACACCTAATTTCCTTTTCTCTTGAGTTCTGGTGTTTCCCAAGAAAGTTACATTCACATGTGGAAACTGATGTTCTTGGAACAATCTCACATACCTATTAACCCTAGTAAACATAAAAATTAAATAAAATATCAGCAATTTGGACCTTCTGGTTAATCATGAAGGGAATAAACAATGAAGCAAGAAACTCCACATTAATCTACTCTGCCAATCCATTTCCTCCAAGTGAAATGGCAGATTGTACTGGAAAATAAGATAAAGCCACGTCTGTGTGACCAAAAGGTTCAGCCAGCCCAGTTTCTGGCACAGACAACATGCACAGCGGAATGACATGACCAAGACTTAGGGAGATTAAACATCATCTGTGAACTACAAGCTTACAATTTATAAGTTATTTTGATAGTGATAAAACAGTTCTTAGGATTTCAATACTGTTACTTGCATGAATAATCACAAACTATTTTTAAGCCCATTAGTTCCAGCAGTCATTAAACTATCAATTGTTTTAATTTATTCAAAGTGAAAATAAATATCCATATAAAAAGCTTTATACAGTCAATGGTTTCAAAATAAAACACAAAATGGCCAGTTAAGTCATGCTATCAAAGTTAGTGAAACACAAATTTTCAAGTTTTCAAACTAAACCCAGATAGCCCCTCTCATCTTTGCCTGCCCCGCCGCTAACTGTTCCGGGGTTCTCCCGAGGAGCAACACTGACGTCAGTCAGTCGTGTCCGATTTCGAGGAAGCCTTCAGAACTGAAGTCTAAGACTGGACCACAGCTAGCAAAAAGCAAGGGCTTTGCTGCTTCACAGCAGGATGCAGATTCCTTTTTCTAAGCAGAATTCCAGGCATTCCATGTGTTTCCTATAAAAATAGATGTCCGTTTTAAAGTAGGCCAGCCTGAACTCACACTAGCATAAACAGCCCAGAAATGCACGTATCACAAAAAGGCTGACATTTGCTCCTGTAAGCACAATAGGGCTTCGACCCTCACTCCCCCTCTCAGCGCTCCCCTACACAGATGCTGGCCGCTGTGAAGAGATGCGCTTTCAACCCAGGGAAAAACACTAGGTCAGGAGAGCTTGTAGGAGACGTGAATGAAGTGTTTGATTCTCTCTACCCCAAAAGATGGGTCGTCAAAAAAAGATCTGAATAGTATTTAAAGGTCATCATTTCTCATAATTCAATGACTTAAGAAAAATTATTTTTAAATTAAAAGTACCACGATTTTTATGATTTTTTTAACCTGACAATATACACTAAAACCTAAAGAAGACTGTTGAAACAAAGAACTTTCATTTTACATGTAAGACATAAGAGTAAAAATCTTGGTGCTTAATCTCCGTGCTAGCAAATGTTCAGATTAATGTGAGTGGGATCTATGCTGGTCTATGTCTACCTTTAGATGACCACGGCAGTGAGGTGACATGCACAGGCTGGTCAGGAGAAGGTTACGGGAGACTTCCAAGTCCTTCGCCCAAAGATGCATTGGTTTTTAATTTTTTGAAGTATCTCCATACTGCTTTCCCCAGTGACTGCACCAGTCTACACTCCACCAGCAGTGTGTAAAGGGAACCCTTTCTCCACAACCTCACCAGCACTTGTTTGTTGATATACTGACGACAGCCATTCTGACCAGTGTGAGGTGGTATCTCATTGTGGTTTTACTTTGCATTTCTCTGATGATTAGTGATGCTGAGCATCTTCTCATATGTCTATTGGTCATCTGTATGTTCTCTTTGGAGAAGTATCTATTCAAGTCCTTTGCCCATTTTTTAATTAGATTTTTTTTTCATGTTGAGTTTTATAAGTTCTTGGTGATTCCGCTTCTAGGAATTTATCTGAAGAAATATAAAACACTAATTTAAAAGAACATAAGCACCCCTGTGTTCATTGCAGCGTTATTTACAATCACCAAGATATGGAAGCAGCCTGAGTGTCCACCAGTAGATGAGTGGATAAAACAACTAGGGGACATTTACACAGTGGAATGCTACTTGGCCATATTCCAGGAAAGTCTCTTTTCCAAACCTCCTAGAAAGTGGAAATTCATATATTTCCCTGCTTACTTATAGCCAATGCTACAATTTTATTTTATGTAAATCTAGAGGAAATGTTTCAACACTGGAATTTCAAACCATGCACATAAGATTAATTTCTAAAACACTGTGTAGATATGAGAGAAAGTGCTCACTCTCACCCCAATGACCGCTGAATTAGATATGCAGAGGGACCAGAAGTCCCTGCACTCACTGCCTAGAATTTATTCATTCAAACATTACTGAGCACCTGCTATGTGTCAGTCAATGTTTGGGTGGCTAAATCCATCCCAATAGTAATTAGTTTGGTGAACAGAAACAGGAACCGAGGAAACATTTGGACCAAAACCCTACTCATGAAAATGGCAGAAAACACGCTCCCATATGCTAAGAGTAAATTAAAGAACCATATGTTAGATGTGAACTGAAGAGTAGTGGTTATTACTCTCTTACGGGTGCACAAAAGAATATGGAAGACAGGCCAGCTGGCAACTGGTTCAACCAGAAAGCGGAGCCCAGCTTCCTGCACAGCAGAAAGAGCTGTTGTGTTGGCGTTCGGTCAGCTGCTACCTGGTTGACGATGGTCTCACCGAGGCTGCTCACAGGGATGCTTGGCAGGGCTGCCGTGTTATACTGCATGCTCTTCAGTGCTACCAGGAACTCAAATACGCCGTAAACACGGAATACTGAGGGGTTTCATAGACATTCCTGGGAGTCACAAACTTCTAAGTGCACTGTGAGCACCTATGCACCATTTTTATAAACAGAACCTGAGAAGTATGATATTTCTATTTTGGAATTCAGTCATGTTCTTTACTGAATTTAAAACCAAGCCAGACAGACACTATTTGAGTGAAAGGGAGGCTGTGAAAACAACACTTTGACACACTGACAGAAAAATGTCACCCCCTGCAGAGAGACAGAGGCGTTGAAACAAATCAAGCTGATTCTTGTTTTTGTTAATGTTTAATCATTTACAGGACATATTTCATTTGCAATAAAAATACTTGCTCATCAAGTTGAAAGATGAATTTTAATTGCTTTTTGAGCATTTTAACGTTAACTAGATTAAGGTAGGGAACTAGCAGAAAGGGAAAAAAAACAAAATCTAGTAAGTCACTTTTTTGATGTGCTAGAGAAAAAGAATTTTAAAATAAAAATTTTATTCTTTTATCCTTCAATTAATTACGGTTAATTAAATACATGGTAAAAGTAGAAGAGTAACCTAATTTTTTCAGTTGAATTTCCTTTTAAAAAAATCAGCGCTCTGTGTGGGGTGAGGGAACCAGGGGTTCATCCCGTAGAGACGACGTTAATGTTTAATCTGTTGTGTTTTCAAGAACCCGAAGGCTCCTGCAGCCTGTTTTCACTCCGTGCCACTACCCCACTCCTGGGCACCACCACCACATTTTAGTGCCACCCCCATAAAAGCCAAGGGAGTAAGTTTATTTTTCCCAAGGTTCAACAGAGATCTCTTGTGCTTAGTGTGAGGGCAGTGGATTCCTGCATTAATGCATATTTTTATTAAGCTCTCACTTTATTTCAGCATGCTACAGATATTTTCCAAAGGTTTTATAAACCCTCTGGTTTTCTGACTTAAAATCCAAAATACAGCCATGAATACCACATAACTAAATATTCCTCATCCAAAGTGAATAACACAAAAATCTCTCAAACCCACCAATCCCAGAATTAAATCATTATCGATTTAATTTTCAGTAGAAAATGGCCAAATAGTCCCTAAAGTTTCCAGAGCCTCTTGCCTCAGCAGGGGGCTGGCTCCCCCCCCCCCACAAAGGCACTGAGAATCCAACTAGTCACCCACTACCAAGGTCCCACTGAGTTCCGGGCTCCACACACTTCCAAGTCAGCAAACAGAATACAGAGGGATACACAGGCTCTCCAGGGAGTAGCATCTGTATCAGCAGTGGTGAGGAGTCGGGTTTGGGAGTCAACAGGTCCAGGGAGTAGCTCCTGGTTTTATCAATAACTAACTGCATGACACTGGGCCAGCTACTGAACCTCTCCAAGCCCTAACTTCCTCATGTGAATATGAAGGAGAAAGGTCTGCTTTGGAGAACTGGGTGAGAACCTTAGTGAAATGCTGAGGGTAAGAGTCATCAGAGTGGCTGCCACAGAAATGCTCAGCACAGAGCAATCACTGCTAACACCTATCGTTCTCAGCACTGAGACCAGCCCACACCTCCATCTGTCTGCTGTGCTTAGAAGGGGCCTGGCTGTTAGCAACATAATTGCTTGTCTTCCCCTCTCTCCAGAAGTAGCACAGACAAAAATTATTTTTTGAATCACTGGCTGAAAAGCAAAGGTAAAGATATTTTGGGACTGTGATTCTTTTCAGCGCTTAAAGAATAAAACAACCAGTACCTTTACACACTCCAAGGAAAATCTAGATCAGTAGCTTAAAACTGTATCCGGTATACTTGGAAATACAAAAATTAATTACGAAATGATATGTAATCATACTAGTAATAACAGATACAATGTAACCCAACAAGCTTGGAGAAAATGACATGCAAGTTTTTCAGATAACATGCTCAGAGGGGGTGCTAAAATCTCTAATGACCACTCAGCTGGTAGAGAGGGGCCAAGGTTCAAATCCAAGTTGGTTTTATCCCAACTGCTCATAACCACTACAACATATTCCAGTGTCCTCCTCAGCAGCTACAAGCCTCATCCAGCAGCCCCACATGATGGGATGACATGAGTGGAACAGAGTAAGATGGAAATGCGTGGCATGTTCATTACACAAGCGGGTGGCCTGAGTAACCGAAAGAAAGGGTCAAGCCCTCTACACACTGCAGAACATCCTGTATGAAGTGTTACCTAAAATGAGGACCATTGAGTCATCTGGTAATTTTAGGACTAAACAACAGAGAGCACAGGATATTCTGGAACTTTTCACTCTTATGTTCTACAGACCCTAAAGTACACTGTCTCTCAACCAAAAATTGCTCAAACGGTTTCTAAAGAAGAGGAACTTAACCAATGACAATGAAGAACATGGGCATTTTTAATATCAGCATTTTTAAAAGACTCTTAACTAACTAAGGAATAAATGCAATAATCTTATGAAAATAATGAATTCTTTAACCACAAAGTTAGATTAATTATGATTCAGAATTCACAACATGTACACCTATCTTTCCTTAATTGCTCATGCACAGTCTGATTTTGTAGTTTATAATTTGTGTTTTTATGCATATGTTTGTATGCTTTAGATAATATATTGGACTTTCATGAGCCCACCACCGCACACAAGATCTAGGATATTAACAATAAGTTATACCTACCAGTGCTTCTCCCCAGCCCACCTGTGTTAACATTATCCTGAACCATGTACTTATGATTCACTTGCTTTTTTAATATAGTTTATAACATATATGTGTATCTTAAAGCACATGGTTTAGTCTTAGTTATTTTTATTTTAAGACATTAGAAGTTTAAAGGAGGAATATAGATACGTCAATAGACTCAGAAATGCATTTGATAAAATTTGGTATAAATTCTTGATAAAACTCTTAGTAAATGAGGACTAGAGTGTGGAATAATCTTAACCTGGTTTGATTTTTAAAATACCATATAACAAATATCATAGTTAATGGGGAAATATTAATAGTGTGGCCTTTATGGCAGGAGAAACTCTCAGCCTCACAGGAAAGTTTGTTGGAGAGGCCCACAAGGTCCTAGAACGTACACAAACCCACCCACTGGGAATCAGCACCAGAAGGGCCCAATCTGCTTGTAGGTAGCAGAGGAAATGACTCAAAGCCAGCCAAGAGCCCAGCAAGTTCTTGTTCCCTCTCAGACCCTCCCCCACAGACAGCGCCACAACACAGCCACGTGGGTTGCCCCACCCTGGTGAACACCTAAGGCTCTGCCCTTTCCTATGTAACAGGTGCACTGAGACAAAAAAATATGGCCCAAATGAAAGAACAGATCAAAGCTCCAGAAAAAATACAATCAAGTAATAAAGAGATAGCCAACCTATCAGATACAGAGTTCAAAACACCAACAATCAGAATGCTCACAGAAATGGTTGAGTATGATGACAAAACAGAGGAAAAAGTGAAGGCTATGCAAAGTGAAACAAAGGGAACCAACAGTGAAGAGAAGGAAACTGGGACTGAAATCTATGGTTTGGAACAGAAGGAAGAGATAATCAATCAACCAGAACAGAATGAAGAAACAAGAATTCAAAAAAATGAGGAGAGGCTTAGGAACCTCTGGGACAACTTTAAACGTTCCAACATCCAAATCATAGGGGTGCCAGAAGGAGAAGAGGAAGAGCAAGAATCAGAAAACTTATTTGAAAACATAATGAAGGAGAACTTCCCCAATCTGGCAAAGGAAATAGACTTCCAGGAAGTCCAGGAAGCTCAAAGAGTGACAAAGAAGTTGGACTCAAGGAGGCACACACCAAGGCACATCATAATTACATTATCCAAGATTAAAGATAAGGACAGAATCTTAAAAGCAGCAAGAGAAAAGGAGACAGTTACCTACAAAGGAGTTCCCATAAGACTGTCAGCTGATTTCTCAAAAGAAACCTTACAGGCAAGAAGAGGCTGGAAAGAAGTATTTAAAGTCATGAAAGACAAGGACCTACATCCAAGATTACTCCATCCAGCAAAGCTAGCATTTATTTAGAATGGAAGGGCAGATAAAGTGCTTCTCAGATAAGGTCAAGTTAAAGGAGTTAATCATCACCAAGCCTTTATTATATGAAATGTTAAAGGGACTTATATAAGAAAAAGAAGATCAAAAACTATGAACAATAAAATGACAACAAACTCATAACTACCAACAACTGAATCTAAAAAACAAAAACAAAAACTAAGCAAACTAGAACAGGAACAGAATCAGAAATGGAGAGCACATAAAAGATTATCAGTGAGGAAGGGGAGGGAAAGACTGGGGTGGGGAAAGGTGCAGGGAATAAGAAGCATAATTGCTAGGCATAAAATAGATAAGGGCAGGTTAAGAATGTTATAGGAAACAGAGAAGCCAAAGATCTTATATGTACAACCCATGGACATGAACTAAGGGGGGGGGGGGGAGGGTGCAGGGAGGAAAGGAGATAAAGAGGAGAAAAAAATTGGAACAACTGTAATAGCAAAATCAATAAAATATACTTTAAAAAAGACAAAAAAAGAAAAAGAATATAAAAAATACAAACAGTAAAATGACAACAAACTCACAACTATCAACAAGTGAACCTAAAAAATCAAAAACAAAAACAAACTAAGCAAACAACTAGAACAGGAGCAGATTCACAGAGATCACATGGAGGGTTATTAGCAGGAAGGGGGTGGGGAGAGAATGGGGGAAAACGTACATGGCATAAGAAGCATAAAGGGTAGGTACAAAGTAGATGGGGGAGGTTAAGAATAGTATAGGAAATGGAGAAGCAAAAGAACTTATATGTACGACCCACGGACATGAACAAAGGTGATGAGGAAATGATGGAGGGGTGGATACAGGGCCGAGGGGAATAAAAGGGAGAAAAAGATGGGACAACTGTAATAGCATAATCAATAAAATATATTTTAAAAAGTAAAAAAATAAAAAAAAAGAATTCCACTGACAATATTAAACATGTAGATTATTCCACATGTTTTGAGTTTCCTCCTGAAATTCTATTTTGGTTCAGCACTCATTTCACCTACAATAGAGAATGTACAACTTATAGCAATATTAAATAAAATATTTTTAAAAAATAAAAATAAAAAATTCAAAAAGTGTGGCCTTCAAAAACAAGAACAAGCCAAGGATGTCCATTATCGTACTTCTACTCAATATTGTCATGAAGTTCCTAAACGGTAGAAGGGAAAAAGGCAACTAAATGTAGAAAAGGCAACAAAAATGTCAAGCATGACTGTAAACATAGAAAAACCAAAACAATCTAAAAGTTATTATTTTTATATTTTTTTTATTTTATTTATTTTTCGAGAGGGGGAAGGGACAGAGAAAGAGAGGGGAGAAACATCAATGTGTGCGAGAGACATTGATCTGTTGCCTCTTGCATGCCCCTAACAGGGGACCTGGCTTGCAACCCAGGCATGTGTCCTGACTGGGAATCGAACCTATGAACTTTCAGTTCACATGTATTTTTTTTTAACTGTATTTTTTTCCATTACCATTTATTCCCCTTACACTCTCCTCCCCTTTCCCTGCCAAACCACCACACTGTTGTCCACGTCCATGAGTCCTTTTTCCTTTTTGCTCAGTCCCTCCACCTTCTGCCTGCCTCCCCAGAGCAGTCAACCTGCTCTCCATCTATGAGCCTGTCTCGATTTTGTTTCTTAGTTCAGTGTGTTCACTAGAGTCCACACAGGAGTGAAATCATATGGTATTTGTCTTTCTCTGACTGGCTTATTTCACTCAGCATAATGTTCCCCAGGTCCGTCCATGCTGTCACAAAGGGTAAAACTGTCTTCTTTTTTATGCTCAGTAGTATTCCATTGTGTGTCCCTCAGTTGTTTCATCCACCCATCCAGTGATGGATACTTGGGCTGCTTCCTTATCTTGGCAATTGTAAATAATGCTACGATGGACATAAGAGTGCTTATGTTCTTTTGAATTAATGTTTTGGATTTCTTTGTATATATTCCCAGAAGGGTATCACTGGATCAAAAGGCAAAACCATTTTTAATTTTTTAAGGTATCTCCATACTGCTTTCCACAGTAGCTGCACCAGTCTGCATTCTCACATACAGAAGGGAGCCCCTTTCTCCACATCCTCACCAGCACTTGCTGTTTGTTGATTTATTGATGGAGGCCATTCTGACAGGTGTGAGATGGTATCTCACTGTGGCTTTAATTTGCATTTCTCTGATGATTAGTGATGTTGAGCATCTTTTCATATGTTTACTGACTGTATGTCCCCTTTGGAGAAGTGTCTATTCAGGTCCTTTGCCCTTTTTTAAATTAGACTATTTGTTATTTTGGGTGTTGACTTTTATAAGTTTATATTTTGGATACTGACCCCTTATCAGATGTATCAGTGAATGTGTTGTCCCATTCAGTAGGTCGTATTTTCATTTTGTTGATGTTTTCCTTTGCTGTGCAAAAACTTCTTAGCTTGAGGAAGTCTGATTTTTTTCTTTTGTCTCCCTTGCTTGAGGAAATAAATCAGATAAAATATTGCTCTGAACAATGCCCAAAGTTTTACTGCCTGTGTTTTCTTCTAGGATTTTTATGGTCTCAGGTGTAGCATTTAAGTCTTTAATTCATTTTGAATCTATGCTGGTGTGTGGTATAAGAAGTTGGTCTAGTTTCATTTTTCTGCAACTATCTGTCCAATTTTCCCAACACCATTTACTGAATAAACTATCTTTAGCCCATTGTATGTGCTTGCTTTCACTGTCAAATATTGACCATAAAGGTGTGGATTTATTTCCGGGCTTTATATCCTGTTCCACTGATCTATGCATCTGGTTTTATGTCAGTACCATGTTGTTTTGATTACTATGACCTTGTAGTATAGTTTGATATTAGGTAGTGTAGCGGGATTCTTCCAACTTTGTTCTTCTTTGGCAGACTGCTGTTGTTACATGGGGCTTTTTGTGGTTCCATATAAATTTCTTAAATACTTGTTCTAGTTCTGTGAAATGTGTCATTGGTATCTTGATAGGAATTATGCTGAATCTATAGATTGCTTTGGATAACATGGACATTTTAATGATGTTAATTCTTCCTATCCATGAACATAGTATATGCTTCCACTAATTTGTATCTTCAGTTCCTTTCTTCAGTGTCTCATAGTTTTCTGAGTAACAGGTCTTTTACATCCTTGGTTACATATATTCTTAGGTATTTTATTCTTTTTGAAGAAATTGTGCATGGGACTGTTTTCTTAATTTCCCTTTCTGATAGTTCATTATTAGCATATAAAAATGCAACTGATTTCTGGATATTAATTTTGTATCCTGCTACTTTGCTGAATTTTTTTTTTACCAGTTCTGGTAGTTTCTTGGTAGAATCTTGAGAGTTCTCTATATACATTATCATGTCATCTGCAAATAAAGACAGTTTCACTTCTTCCTCTCCAATCGGATGCCTTTTATTTCTTCTTCTTGTCTGATTGCTATGGCTAGGGCTTCCAGTACAATGTTGAATAAGAGTGGTAAAAGCAAATATCCCTTTCTTGTTCCCTATCTTAAGGGTAACGCTCGTAGTTTTTGTCCATTGAGTATAATGCTGGCAGTGGATTTGTCATATATGGCCTTTATTATGTTTGGGTATGTTCCTTCAATTCCCACTTTGCTGAGAGTTTTTGATCATAAATCGGTGCTGAATTTTGTCAAATACTTTTTCTACATCTATTGATATGCTCATGAGGTTTTTATCCTCCATTTTGTTTACGTGGTATATCACATTTATTGATTTGAGAATGATGTGCCAATCTTACATTCCCAGAATAAATCCCACTTGATCATGATGTACAATCTTTTTGATGTTTTGCTGTATTTGGTTTGCTAATATTTTGTTGAGGATCTTTAGCATCTATGTTCATCAGGAATATTGGCCTATAATTTTCTTTTTTTTTTGTAGTGTCTTTATCTGATTTTGGAGTTAGGATAATACTGCCCTCATAAAATGAGCTTGGGAATCTTCCCTCCTCTTGACTTTTTTGAAATGGTTTGAGAAGGAGTGGTGTTAGCAAGATTACCAGATATAAGACCAATATACAAAAATCAATCACATAGCTATACACCAGCAATAAACAGCAAATACATAATTTAAAATATCAAGTATAACTAAGAACAAGTATTTTTAAATACATGCAAGATTCAAACAGAAGAATTTTTCAAGCTTTATTAGGAGACATGAAATAATAACTAAATAAATTGAAAGCTACACCAGGTTTATAATTAGGAAGACCTAATATTATCAAGATGACATTCTCCCTAAATTGACCTTCAAATTCAATATAAGCTCATTAAAATCTTAAGAGAGGTTATTTATGGAACTTTAGAAGCCGATTTTTAAATTCACATGGAAGAACTAAGAGCCACGAACAGCCAAGACATTCTGTAAAATAACAGCAAGAAAAAAAGCTGTACCCCATCAAATATTAGGACTTCTTATAAAGCTAACTAAAGAAAAAAGTAGATACTGACCTATGGAATATGAGAGCTCAGAAAAAATCCCACACACACACATATAACTTTATACATGATAAAAGTGGTGAATCATATGATAAAATTGAAAATTGAATCTCTATTTTATATCATACAAAAACTAATTCCAGATGGACCAGAACTTAAAATATCAAAAGAAAAACTTACAAATTTTAGTGGAAAATGCTTTTTTCTTTCTGATCTTAACAGGAAAGGACTTTCTTTATAAAAACACAAAAGCATTCATTTTAAGATGAAATGTTAATGAATCTGACTCTGTCAAAAGCAAGGACATCTGATTACTAAAAGTCACCTTAGAGAAAGTGAAACATAAGTTATAAACTCAGAAAGGATTATCTCCCACCCATGTAATCACCAAAGGATTAGTATCAAGACTATATTTAAAACTCCTATAATATTAAGAAAAGCTCAATTAATCCAATTTGTTAAAAGCTAGGCAAAAGACATAAATAGGCATTTTTTAAAAGAAGAAATACCTGGCAATAATTATTCAAATACATATTTAACCTCATCATTGATCAGAAAAAATGCAAATAAAGGTGACTATAAATCCACATCATTAACCAAAACATAAAAGTCTGATAAATACCAAGTGTTTAGAGAGAACACGGATGAACGAGTTTCTTGAGTATCACAGGTAGGAACGTAAATTGGTACAACTACTTTTGGAGGCAGTATTGCATTATCTTGTGAATTTGAACAAAATTTGATGACCCAGAAATGCCACCCTGAGGTGGAAACCAGAGGGAACTCTGATTTATGTACAGCAGACAACACAGCCAAGAATCTTCTTGGCAACAGCGGTCATAACAAAAGTCTGGAAATAACCCAGATAGACGTCTACTGACAATATGTAAATAACTGTAGGTGTGTTCCCACTATGAAACATTACACTGCCCTTGGAAAGAGCATACCACTGATGCACACACAAAAAAATAGAGAGAGAAATCTTGGCAACATAATAACTGCCTGGAAATTCAAGTCCCAGAAGATTACCAATACCAACATACCATTTTATCAAATATAAACTGAAATATAAAGTTTAAGCATATATTAAACAAGGAATCAAAATAATAATCAAACTAAAACCCCTACCTCTCTAAATACTTATCCTAAAAGTATAAATCTCTAGAATTTCCATGGTGTGATATGCAGTCTACTTTACTTATTTCACTTGATAAATACAATTATGTACTTCATCAAGAACAAATGAAATACAAATGGAAAAAAAACTAGAAGTGTACAATAATAAATGTTCTACCATCTCACATTATTTATTTGGAAGAGTTTGCTTGCTCATTTAAGGACAGAGATCACCCTCTCAGTCACAATGACAATGGTGAAGAACTCTAGTGAACCAGAAAAATAATAGTCATATTGCTGTGAAAAGGTACATTCTGGAAAACAGCTTATTCACATAATTTATCTTGCCACACTTGGTCCAGTGACTGTCTGTAGCCATTTTTGACTGAATGGGGTTGGCCATACATTTGCTCAAAGATTATTTTTGAGCCCAGTAAGGAAATCTTTTAGCTCCTAAATTAGAAGCCTGAAGAGCTTGGCAGCCTCACATGTGGGAAACCTATTGAGCAGTGAATGGAATAATTATTCTCTGGGACTGTGTATTCTGGACATGGGAACGCAGCTCAGAGCTCCAGAGAAGCCACATTTGCCCTCCCCACTCCCGCCACTGAAAATGGGGGTCCCTTCTTTATGTCAATAGTCTATTCTGATGACAAATAATTGCCTTTGTTAGATTATTTAATATACTAGTTATATGGATACAACCAATCAACCTATTGTCCTGAACAATAGAAAATCTTCAACTTCTGTTCTAAGGTAGAATACTAAGGTAGAATACTAAGGTAGTGCTTAGTGAGTACTGGAGAATCTGCAAATTAAACATAACAGCATCGCCATGAGTTTTCACAACTCTAACTATTTAGGTTCCAGTCACACATCATATATATGCATATGGATATACACATATATATGATCTTTCTCCTTTGAAAAAGGGAACAAAATAGTGGTAAGAGTTTTAAGCAACATGACTTTAGTGTTTTTTATCAACCAAATGAGGATATGGGAATGGATTCAGTCTTCTAAATCACTAATTTTCCAATTATTAGGTATGTGATTCATGAGTTGCAATAACCAAAACACAAATATTTTTATGTCCTATAAAGTATCATAGAATGCCATAATTTCAAAAGAACACACATACACATTCCAACACCACTCGCATATACTGACGATGTTGGTGACACATCAATGGACACAGCATTTCTGGAGAGCATGAACTTGAGCTTAATCAGAATCTGTCCCCCAACTAGACTGCAAGCTGAGAGCAGGGACTGTTCTATTTATTATTGTATCCCAAGGGCATGATATAACATTTGTGCTTAGAAAACATTTTTTGACTAAATGAATAAACTTGGCATTATGTGTCAAGAGCCTTTAAAATTTTTTTCACACCCCTTTAAACCAGTAATACTACTCCTAGGAATTTACCCTAAGGAAATTATCAGAGAAACAAAGATAAATAAACAAGGATGTTTGTTGCAACATTATTTATAATAACTCAAAATCTATATGTTCAACAACAAGGGAATTAGTAAAATATGGCATATCACACAATGTAATGTAGTACTAGCAGTTACTGAAAAGCATATTTACACAGTGTAATTATTGACAAGGGTAATTTACATACTATAACATTATATATACAATCTACATAATGCACATATAACATATACAACTAAATTCTATTATTAGGTATGCATGTGTATACTTTTATCCATAGAAAAAGAACTTGTAGAAAAAATACACCAAATGTTAAAAGTAGTTACATTTTGCTAATAAATAGAACTTAGCAGTCAGTATATTTAAAAGCTTACAAAAATAAAATTACCCTTAATAATGAATTTAGTTACTCATAAACATAGTCTTTTGTGTGTGTGTTCTATCTGTAAGCAATCCAACAACCACAAAAAAAGCTTTTAGTATTTAGTCTTATAAGACAGAAATGAGACATTCATAAGGAAGAGGAAAATATGTAAATACAGTTTAAATACCACAAGAGCAACTCCACCAAAATGAGCACATGCTTTAAAAATAGTCATGCAAATAAAATATCTCATTGGAAAGGTAAATATTAGTGAATACTTTATTTGAAATATAGAAGCATTCATATTTAGAGTCATGATAACAGTGAAATACACTTTACAAAAATACTTTCAAATCTTTTAAAATAACAAATATAGTTGTTTCCAAATTTTGCTTTCTAAAAATAAAACTCTGCTACCAATTCTTATCAAGGACACCAGATCTTCCTTCTTTAACACTGTCTTCTGCTACAGCAGCCTAAACCCCACGGCCACCTCAGAACTCTGGGCTCATCTGGTGGAGATGAGGGCCCCTGCGGGCAGGCAGTCTGAAGCCACACATCCCAGTCTGCCTCCCTCACACTCTTTCTGCACCAAGTCGCAAAAGCTGCTAAAATTAAACAGTGGAGACCAGACAGGCAATTCAAAGGCTTTTCGGGTTTTTAATTATTTGAGTGTTATTTTACTGTTGTTGTTGTTTAATCTAGGAAAACCTCCCACTATAAAGGTCTCAAAACGGAATTGAAAAAACAAGCGTGGATTTTGCCTCGCTGTTAGGCCATGCATACGCACACACTCACTGCTCAGCTGAGTTTCCTATGCTGTCTAGTGTCTCTGGTCAGTTTTTCTCCATGTTGATTCAGACAAGCTAAATAGATTTTCATGAAATTTTAGGAAGTTCTGTACTTAGACAACTAACATTAGGGTTTTAGGAAAGATGGAGAGTGGTTCAGTGTAATTATTGAAGTAGCTGAGGAGTCCACATGGGCCAAAAGCAAAGCAGCCAGGAACCCTCAGTATCTTAAATCCAGCTTCAGAAACCAAACAGATCCGAACAGATACTGCAGACTGCCGTGGGGAACAGAACGTCTGCCTCAAGTCGCACCCACATTTGGGTCGCAGCCTTGGCTACCGTTCTGCTGAAACAACCACCACGTCCAATTTAAAAAGAGTTCGCGTATATCTGAGATGACACAGAATTTGATATAAAGATATCCAAGTCAAACAGGAGACTACCACCACATGCAACCATATCACAGACACCAACAAGAACATTTATGCTAAAGCATTTCGATGACTCATCAGTGCTAAGAAATATTAATCTATTAACAGGGGAAAAGCCAACAATGTTATCACAGGCAATGTCACCACAGGTGTATCCCTGGCTAAATAATTTTCCATTTGTCACAGGCACAAATTTTAACATTAATATTTAAAATAGCCACCAGGCAGCTTTTCTAACTCTGAATCATTCAGCATTCACCTGAATGTTTATAAGCACAGAACTGAAATCTATGCCACATTAACCTAAGGAGTAAAACTCTTGAGCAAGTTCCCATCGTATTCAACCAATTTCAATAAATAAACTGTACATCTAAAAACAAAGAACGAGGGAATTGTTAAGAATAAGGCCCAGAATCCTAGATGTTGGGGAGGTCTTCAAGGAGAAAAACAAGTAATTTTAGAATGAAACCAAGCACTTTCTTATTCAAAAGCTATTAGGCATATAGCAATCACTATTCCAAGGAATGAGTAAGAGATAAAAATGTAAAAAGCTAACAAAGGTATTTATAAGTGCACAGACAAAGAGCAGGAGCCAGTTCTCAAAGACAACACATTCAGAAGACCCGCCTCGTCTCAGGACGGTTTACAGCTGCCGCGACAGGGACCGCACGTCGCCTCTCGGTGTCTGCCCGCTTCTAACGCGCCAGCATTTTCATTCTGCCATATTGCCGCTTAGCCAAAGACTCCTACCCCAGGCTGCCGCTGCCAGGTATCAGCACGGCACTGAGTTTTGACTAATAGGATGTGAATATACATGCCTTGTGCCACTCTCAGTCATGATCTGTCCCTCCCCGGCTGGAACAGCTGAGGTGGTCAGAGCTGTGGCGGCCACCTTAGGCCGTGAGATGGGTGACGGGTGCACAGAAAGGATGAAGAGCCTTAGTCATGTCCTCAGTGACTGTGGAGCCACGGTCAGCCCTGGCCTTCTATCCAGACATACGTATGGGGGGGAAATAAACGTCTATCTTGTTTGCACCATGACTATTTACAGTTTATAAACACAGTAGCTAACATTTATTTAGCGCTTACTATATACCGGACACCATGAGAAAGGCTTTGCATATAATCTCTCATTTGCTCAGAACAACACTTTAAAACCAGGCCTATGGGGGGAGACTGGGACAACTGTAATAGGCCAACAATAAAAATTTTTTTTAAAAAAACAGGCCTGTGGAAGAGAAGTAACTTGCCTGGAGTCGCCCAGCTATCAGCAGTTGAACACTGACCTATCTGATGCCAGCGCCACGACCAGGCTGGGAACTGCCCTCCACACCCTAAATCCCGAGTGCCTGGTATGGAGAAGAACCATGATCCCTTTCACAAAACACCCCAAGAACACTGATTTGTATGTCCCTCAGATTTCATTGTCATATCTTCAAGACTGTGCAGAAAACAAATGTATATGAGAGGTCTGTCCAGAGGTATCCAGCCACGTACTATGACAAATAGAGACATTTATTGAAGAAGATAGAAGATAAAAGAAACATTGTACAGAGGACAATAATGCCTCAGTCCCTTCAAAGTAGGCACCAGCTGCCCCGTCCTATTTTCCTGACTCTCATCAATGGTCTGAAATCTCTTCCCTTTCAAAGGTGATTTTAGTTTTGGGAAAAGCCAGAAGTCGCAGGGTGCCAAATCTGGGCTATAGGGGGAATGAGTCACCTGGTGATTTGATGTTTTGCCAAAAAAACTCTATACAAGATGTGACTCAAGAGCAGGCACGTTGTTGTGATGAAGCTGCCAATCACCAGTTGCCCATATCTGCGGACTTCTGAATCATCCAGAGAGTTTCTGCAGAGGAATGTGCCAGCTTAATGCAAAATTTGATGCAGACTTCTTGTTCCACTTGCCCAGTCATTTTGAATGTGACAGCCACACAGCACACCTGCTCACTCAACAGCATCTACCGCACCCACTGACGAGTACAGTGAAGTCGTCATTGTTCACGCATGCGCATTCCAGTCCACTCTCCTTGGCTGCCAGTTACATCAATGTCACACAAACCATTCTCATTATAGTAACAATGGCTGGACTTTTTCCAGACAGACCTCATGTTTGTGATATGATATCATATACATCATGTATAACCATATCACAACAGAGCATAGAAATGAAAAAGCATTACATGGTCAAGGTTCACAGAGGAAATATATCATTCCACTGCCACTCCAATATAATACAACTGAAAGTCATTCCATAAAGCTATATACTAAACAGTTCACAGTTTTGGCTTTTGATTTTTTTATTTTTGGTGTTTTTTGGGGGAAGGGGGGAAACAAGATTATAGCAGACCTTTAGTTTCTATGTTATATATTTCTATGCTGTTTAAAGTTTTAGAACTAGGTAGTGTTACTTTTATTATTTCAAAAGGCAATAAAGATTTCTTAAAACATGTCCTAGGAATTTTCCTATTTTTAATTTTATCATTTAATAATATATAATTGTAAGTTATGAAGCAAAACTGTCAAAGTACTAGAGAAATGTAATGATTTGGATGAAGTGATGAAAAAACAGATTTTTAAAAATCTATTTCCCACTATATTACTCCAATATGGATATACAGAATCTTAGTGTTATATATAGTTAGTGGATATAACACTAACATAACATAATATGGGAGGAGAGTTAATTTAGGCCAAACATAAAAGAAAGAAGAGGAAAATTATTCCAGATGTATGTTCAATGTGCAGAATACATGGTTAAAGTCCAACAGTCTTGGTAAGAAAGGCTGAAAATTTGTTCCTGAGCCTCCCAGCAGACAGGACAAGGAGGGGCTCCAGGTGCCCATCAGATGACAGGCAGCGAGCCAGCAGAAGGCAGCAGAACCTACTGAGATTCTCTCTCTGGTGAGTCCGCAGAACTTTTCCACAAAATGTATTGTGTCTCCAAACACAAAGAGAATTTTTCAAACTTTGGGGCTCAGTTTCAAGTACAAAATTTTAATAACTTTAAGACCAAAATTTAAATAACTTAAAACTGCTTTCATGCACATTATATAGAACCTGAAATAAAATGTCTCAGTTTAGTGGCCGGCCTAGTTTCTAACCACCTTCTTCTTCATATAAATGATATATTGTAATTTACTTTCCATAATTTACTTTCTGTGCAGACACTAATATCTTAACCATTAGTAACCCATTTTTAAATATGCAGCCCTAAAATCATTATAGTCTGACATTTTTATATGCTTATAAAACACATTTTATTCCAACTGTTTTTATTAGAAGAAATGTGGCCTGCTGAAACCAAAACCTACATATTTTACTTTGGAAAAAAAAGGCAGCTGGAAACATAAAACCCCACACATTTGCTTTAACACCGCCTGAGAACTGAACCTACAATGTGAAGTGGACATCTACTGGTGGTTTGCTCAAAGAAACGGACACTGTTTAACAGAAAGCAGCACCCGGAGCTCACGCCACAACCTGTGGCATCCTCGCCACTGCCCGGGAAGGGGTGGGCAGGGCAGCTGTGTGCGCTGGGGTCCCCGGATGAGGGCTTGCTCTCACAGGGATCTCTGTCTTCTTGTGCCATCTCCACATTCAAGAATTCAGAAACAAATTCTTTGGAATTTAGCCTCTGAGGAGGCAAGCAAATTATGTTAACCACATGCAAACATTTACATTACTCTATGGTTTATTTCCACATCTTTCCAAAACCTTGATTTTAAAATCAGATCTTAGAAGACTACGTATGACATGACATCCACATTACTTCTTTTCTTGTCTCATGAAAAGACAAAAGTTGTGAAAACAATTATCTAACATCATTTAAACTGTAAAATTCTAACCACAGATGTGTTTATATTAGAGTACATATTTGTTTCTTAAAAATATAATTTACCCCCAAACTCTCCCAAGCACAAATGGAGGAAGGAGATGCCTGAAGGTAACCAGTACGTGGACATTCCAAGGAAAGAGAATGAAACTGAATATAAGTAGACAGAAGGGGGCGGAGGCAAAATACACTGGCATCGAAGGCGTGGTTGGCCTCTGAGCGCGCGGGGAGCAGGTCAGCCAAAGCTAATAAGGTGGTTAACAGCCCAAGTAGCCAACTGATCTCCAGTGTGTCATGTCCCAAACACAAGTCCATGTGCTCTCTGCTAGTTTACCTCTTGTATGACATTTCCAGTTGGAACTTCAAAACTTGACATGAACCGTGACCAAATGGGGTTTATCACTGGAATACAGCACTAGTTCAATATGCAAAACCCAACCAATATAATCTATCAGATTAGCAGTCTAAAGGGAAAAAGAAAATGACAACAATGTAATCATATCAACTGATGCAGAAAAGCATTTGACAATTCCTATAAAAACTCATAAAATTCATAATAAAAACTCTCAACAAAGGAAAAAAGAGGAAGCTCTCCAACCTAATAAAATCTGTAGCTAACATCATGCATATTTAAGAAAAACTGAATGTTTTCCTCCTAAGATTAGAAACAAAACAAAATGTCCATTCTCACACTTTTATTCAACACCGTACTGAAAGTTCCAGCAGTCCTAAGGAAAAAAGGCAAGGAAAAGAAATAAAAGGCATAGAGACTGGAAATCAATAAAATGATTGCTATTCACAGACAAGATGACTGGCTATGAAGAAAGCCCTAAGGTACTGGGGGGGAGGATAGGGGCTTCCTAGAACTAATAAGTCATTTTAGCAAATTCACAGATAAAAATTAAGACTCAAAAATTAATCATATTTCCACATATATTAGCAATGCACAACTAGAAACTGAAAAATATACCATTTACAATAGTTCCAAAAAAATCAAATACTTAAGTTTGTATTGTAATACTTAAGTTTAAATCTGAAAAGCATATATAGTATCTACATACTGATTTAAACTTAACTATAAACTGCTCCTGAAAGAAATCAAAGAAGACCCTTTTGAATAGAAAGGCATACCATATTGATGGATTGGAAGGTTCAACATAATAAACATGTCAGTTTTCACCAAATTTATCTACAGATTTGTGCAAGTCCTCTCGAATCCCAGCATGATTGTCTGTGGATATGGACAAGCTGATTCTAAATTTGTATGAAAAGACAAATGAACTAGGATAGCTTAAATAATTTTGATAAAAGAAAAATAAAGTTGGAGAAATCACATGTCCTGATTTTAAGACTTACAATAAAACCAGAGTAACTAAGACAATTCAGGAGGACTTCCAGCCAAGATGGCGGCATATGTAAATGCAGTATTCACATCCTCCCAAAACCATATCAAAATTACAACTAAACTGCAGAACAACCATCATTCAGAACCACCTGAAATCTAGCTGAACAGAAGTCCTACAACTAGAAATTTCAAGACACCACATCAAGACTGGTAGGAGGAGCAAAGACACAGAACAGGCTGGCGCCACACCCACTTGCGGGGGATAAAATTGGGTGGGATATCTCAGCTTTGGTGATCCCCTCTGAGAAGCAAGGGGTCTCAGTCCCACACCAGGCCCCTAAGCACTTTCCATTCAGTTCTACAAGGCAGTAATTCTTAATCTCCACTCAAATGAAGAACCTGAGGCATAGCAAAGTTAAGTAACTTCTTCAAGGTCAAACTATTAATAGTAAGGGGCAGAGGGGGGAGTCAAAAACAGGCCATTTGACTCCATACTTGTCTCAGTACTGCCTCTTACTAGGACCCTAAGATCCCAGACTCCATCACACATCTCAGCAACCACCACCTAACAGTGTTGGGTATGCAACAGACACTTTACAGTCTGCATCACTGGTGTGTGACCTGGGCTACCTTCGCAAAGCCAGACAGCATCTTTAGGGGAAAGATGCTAACGTCTGTTTGAAGGGTTCTAGTTTCTTTAATTTTTTATTTCATTCCACCATGAAGAATTTCCTGAACAACAACAAAAAAATCCACTCATGTGTAATAAAGACAAAATGTCAGTACTTAGTCATATGTTAAGATTTTTATGTAAACACTGCTCAAAATGGATATAAAAACAACACTTACAAAGTAAAAATCCTCCTGAGAAAGTTTACTTTATATCCCAGTGAAAGTCCTTTACTAAAGCCATCTCCCCACACCCACACACAGAGGAATGTTCCAAGATCTCTTGTCACTGAATGGACACATTATACATGCCCTCTGAGAATTTTGATCATTTTTAAGATCTCTATCCTAACACTTGTTTTTGGAGAACCTCAATATTTGACTCAATATCTGACACCATAATGTATGGTTTAAAGGTAAAGAAATGATTACAGTCAGCTGTCCATGGCTGTCTCTCTATGAAGTGTGTGCCTGCTGAACACAGCTCACTTGTACAAAACAAAAAATTCCAAAAGATGAGTCTTCCCATTGATATTTTTCTTCTGCAACATTCTACTAAAGCGAGATTAAGCCTGAAAGAGCAAGAAAGACTTCTGAGAAAATTTCATAGCACCTGGCCCTCATCCAGACCTTTGGCTAGGTCCCGCGACACACTACAGACAATATACATGTCTTCCATCTGTTTACATGTGCAGTAATAGCATTACAATAAAATAGTAAACCATCATCGAGCTATGATTTTTTTAGTTCAATTCAAATCTTTGCTGACATAATTAGCTAAAAACATTAGCAAAGTGGATAAGAAAACTACCAAGCTAGCCCTGGCTGGGTAGCTCGGTCAGTCAGAGCACTGTGTCAGTTGCAGGTTCAGTCCCTGGCAGGGCACACAGAAGAATCAACCAGTGAGTGCATGAATAGTCGGAACAACAAAAATCTCTCTCTCTCTCTCTCTCTCTCTCTCTCTCTCTCTCTCTCTCTCTCTCTCTCTCTCAAACCAATAAATAAGTAAATATTTTTTTTAAAAAACCATACAGCTAATAAAACTAATTTCAAATAATGAATTTAGAGCAGGATAATTTTAGTGAGCATAGAACAGAAGTAAAAACACCATCTTATCAAGGATAGCAAATCACTAATAGAATTTACCACTTTTATCTTAAAGGGATTGTCCAGGCAACCCCAACATTACAGGCAACCCACCACTAGCACCCAATCACCTCCAGCAAGAGACTATAAACATGACGACGTGACCACTAGGTGGCACCTTCACACCATTTCTTTCCTGAGGGAACCTTATTTCCTCCTTCACTCGGGCTTTCCCAACATAAGGGCAGTTCAAAATCTATAGAAGTGCCTCACTTTAACAAAGAAAACAATCAAAATAATTTAGAAAACGTATTTTTAATAAAAAATTCTTCCTATAACTGTCTACATACAATTCTTTGTTATATAATCACCAAAGAATAACTCACCAAACTGTAATCATAAAACTGGTATTCTGTCTCCCACTCTCTTCGGTAGATATTATTCCAGTGTTACAATACAGGATGGGACAAAAGTAGGTTTACAACTGTTCATATGGGAAAATCATACAATAATCAATAAATAACAACACAAGAATAAACTGTTTCATGTACTCACAACTGTAAAACTGCTTTTGCCCCACCAAGCATGAAATTGAAATAAATTCATTTTCATTCTTTTTTGTCATAAATATCTTCTATATGCACATGGCATCCTTCCTGCCCCTCCCTATATAAGGCAGTCGGCATGTAAGGCTGTGTGTAACTGAAAGACACAATAAACAGTGGCCTCTAACACTTTTCAAATCCCAGTCGATGAGAGCAAATGTCAAATAACCCTGCAGACAAGGTAGAATGTATATAAATTCTTCATCCATTTCAAATAAACAAGGTTGATGTTTTTAAAAAAATTTTAATAACAGGTCTAGACTCTGACCTTGCACCATTCACAGTCAGCAAATTTCCAAAGACGTTGGTAGTAGCATCATTAGATTGCAAGGGAAAGTCTCAGTAATGGGCATTTTGTTTATTTGAAAATTTAAATTTCTTTTGTTTGTCATTGGCACGGGCATCAGGCAGTCAGTTCTGCCTATTTGCAAAATGTCACCTCTGTTTCAGGTGACTATTAATAGGCTGGGTCCCGAGTGAAATGTAAAAGTGTGTGTAGTTTCTGCTTGGCAATCTCAGTCTTCCCTTTGCCTCCCCAGCTTGTTTCCTTCCCTGTTTTCAGCCTCTTGCTCAATAACACCTTCTGCTCTTGACACTCAACGCCCTTCCTCCTCCACAACCAACCAAAGCAAGGGTCTGGAGCCAGCCATTTCCATTTAAGGTAACTATGTGCCAGTTACTCGGCAGAGCGGCCCCTCCCTCCTGCTTGGCCCCCTGACACTTTGCTACCTGCCTCCAGTTCAACCCCTACTGCCTCACATTATAACTGCTACATGAGGGTCTCCTCGACGCAGGAGTCCTCCAGAAATGCTTTCTTGACAATTGTGTCCTCTTGCCTTGCTCTATTCACATTTTAAGCCTCTTCACTAATTGTGCTAAGAAAGGCTTTCCCTCCATTTACTTCAGGAGTTCTTAATTTTAGAGTTCAAGAGCAAGCTTTTATCTGCATGTATATGACCGCTTTTTTTCCTGGAAAGAGGTTCATAGCTTTCATTAGATTCCTAACCCCAAAAATGTAGAACCAAAGCATACTAAAAACAACTTCTGTATGAGAAACCAAAAAGGAAGTATATTATTGGACCAAGGGGCCTTTCAAGCAGCCCTAGGACCATTTCAATAGACAGCTACCTACTCTGCTTGTAGGTAATTATCTCCTAAACACAAAGCAGACAGACTTTACGAAGAAAACCAGACCAGTTTGTTCCAAGGCTGTTGCAGTGATATGTACTCACAAAATAAGTACTCTAAAGAAACCACAGCTACAGGCAGAGGATAATAAGGATATATATACAACAAACTCTCTCATCAGAAAGATAAAAACATGTTTAAGTCAAATTATTATATTTAAAATAATAATAAAAATATTAGTTACCTGAATGTCCCAAAAATGGCGTCAATCACTAAAGTCCTCTAAGAGAAAACACTGGAAGTAAATGCAAAATCTTTTAGGTGCCTTATGATTTTATTTCCCCCTTTTTGTTTGCTAATACAGGTTTTCTGAAGTCATTCATTTCTCATGTTGAAAATCTACTCTTCCCCTCTCCCTTCAACCAACAACTAAACTATCAATCAAAACTGGCCTCACAGGGGACTTCCGGCCAAGATGGAGGCGTAGGTAGACACACTTCACCTCCTCACACAACCAAAAGAAGTACAACAACAAATTTAAAAACAAAAAATAACCAGAACTGCCAAAAAATTGAACTGTACAGAAGTCTGACAACCAAGGAGTAAAGGAAACATCCATCCAGACCGCCCCAAGGAGACATCCACATGCAGTCCTGCCCGCTGGACACTTGAACTTGGGAAAAGGCCACCAACCGGCCATCCCTTCTCTGGAGAGAGGGCACCTGCCTTGGCACAGGCCCCAACTGGGCCAGAGCGCTCTGTGTGGCCACTGACTCAGCAAGAATCAGGAGGTGGGAGTTAACATTGGAAACTTTAAAGTATAAACATCATCGAGTATGAAAAAAGTCCTCAAAGAGAAATATTTTGCTGCTGTGGAAGAGGTGAAACAAAAAATGGCAGCAGCACTAAATGGCATCAAAATTGATGAGTTCAAAACTTTTTTGAGCAGTGGAAAAAAACATCTTGATATGTGTATTGCTTCAAATGGAGAGTACTTTGAAGGTGACTGAAGTATAAACTTATAAGAACAAATACACAATTTTTAATAAATTTAAAAACAACTAGCCTCATAGGTAGGAGGCCAGTACCTATGCATTAGACTTCCAGGTTTGGATTCAGATGGTTTGGAGTGGAGTTTTTCTGCTAAATTACAACAGAGACACTTGAGGAAGTTATTATGTACAAAGGGCAAAAGCTAATGTTAGCTAAGATTGGAATGGGCCCATGAAAAAGGCCTTTTTTCAACCAGAACAGGGTACAAGGCTGCCCTATTTTCTGCCCTACCCAAACCCAAGCTTCAGGGGAACTTACCACTGCATGGGGACAAAAGGGCATGCTCACCAGCAGGGAAGGAAAACTGACCATAGAGCCAGACTACAAGTAAAGCCAGAGCATAGGCCCTGGATCTACCTGCCTCTGGAAAGGAAAGTGGGAGGGAGAGAGAGGAGTGAGGAAGAGAAGGAAGGAGGGAGGGAGTGGAGAGGGAGAGAAGAGGGAGGAAGGGAGGGAGGGCGGAAAAGAGAAAGAAAATGGAAAAGAAGGAGGGACTGGCCAAGCCTCTTCCCATTTCAAAGAAGTCACTCCCACACAACTCCAGCCAGTGGAAAAAAGAAAGAGACAACAGCATATGTTTACACATGAAAGCTCCATCCCTAGAAAAATGTGGACACATCAAGGTTTCAAAGTAGAATAGCATTTCTCTTCTTTGGAAACCTTGCCCTAGAACAGCAATTTTCAACTGGTGTGCCACAAGGATTTTTAAAAATATGCAATACCTGACTATATAGTCAGGGGCACTGACCTCTTTTCCCTTAGATTGTCAAATAAAAAGATGACAAGAGCCAACACAACAAAAGCTGTCCAATGTGAACGCCCTGTCTTGAACTATAAATAAATAGGTCATATAATAGAGTTACATCTTATTCACATCACATAATAAGGTTGCATCTGATTGGTTAAGTCTTGGTACCAGAAATCCTTATATACAAGTATAGGCACATGATTTTTTAAAAAATCACTATGGAGCAAAAAGGGTAATGCTGATTTTTTGTCAGATCAGCAAAAAATTATACTTTTTGGTGTGCCTCAGAATTTTAGTATTAGTTTATGCGTGCCATGAGATGAAAAAGGTTGAAAACTGCTGCCCTAGATTGTAAGAGGGAGCAGGGAGGAGGCCTTGAATTCAGCCTTGAGGACAACTGTATCTGGCACGATGCCGAAGGCAGCTGGGAAAGTTCCATTCCAACCAAACACTTAGTCTCCCAATTTATTCTTCACTTCACAACTAGCCTGCAATGACCGGCCAAACAGTGAAAAAAAAGTTTCTTATTTTATGCTGTCGATAAAATGTAAAATTTTGTAAAATGCTCACAAGTGGGTTCTCTTTAAATTCTGATGATTTCTTTACAAAGTTGAATAAACATATAAATAAACAAGCTGGTAGGAGAAGATATTTCCTAGGGAACCTCATAAGCATGTAAGTTTAACTGCGGGGAACCTGCAGGCAGGAAGAGGCGTAAGGTTCGGGAGAGAGCCCCCCCGAAGGGGGTGACTCTCACTCTCACACCAGCTGTGCTACCAGCTAACTGTGTGGCCTGCAACAACTACCTCATATTAATTCCTAAATTACCCGTGTTCGGAGTTATTTAAACACCAAACAAAATAGATTACGTGGGGAAAGCTGTGCAGCTATAAACCATTATTCACCTGTATTATAATTATGTCCCTACAAATTGTGGTTATTAGTTCACATCCCAAATCTACCTAAGCATGAAAAACTATTCTACAAAGTTTAAAGTGACGTAATAAGTTCCGAATTACACTCTGGCTGGAAGAAAACACGGAGCTCTTTGGGGGAAAACAAGAATAACGCATCAGCCACATCTTCAACTCCACGTCCTAAATAAAGGGTTTAATCCCATCACATAACACAGCAAAGCCTGTTATCCTATAAAAGGGAAGTACTAAACCCTCAATTTAAGGACTAGTTACAATCAATTAAAGTAAGGACACTTATAATTTAGTGAGTAAAAATGTATGCTAAAATATAATTAGTGCCTGTGAATTAAAGCAGGGTGGATTAGGCTAATTTGTGGAATGCTGTTGGAGAGAAGACCCTAGGTTTAAAAAGAAGAAGAAAAGAAAGAATGACCCTGTGTTTGCAGAGCAGATAAGCAGCTTAATATTCCCCCAATCAATCACAATGGAGAGGAGGAGGAGCAGCGGCCCCCTCTCTGTCCCATCAGCTACGTTATGCCTGCTTGGCACTGCAGCCCTCGCAACGTGGGTACAAACTGAGGGGCCAGGCTTTGTGCCCTCCACTCATTCCCCAGCTTCATTTATATGGTAATCAGAGCTCTGCTGCCAGAAGGGAAAGCATCTGCCAAAAGTAAAGTCCTCCCAGTAACAAAATTGGCATAAGCTGCGATATCGCCAAAGTGCTGAGTAAGAAATTTCTTTAATCTTCCTTTAAAGCCATAAAGTACTGTTTGTGTTATTACTAGCTGGGAATTTTTAACAGTCTTGCACTGACAGCAATTATTTAACACATGCACAAAACAATAGAGTTTCACACCACTTAATAAACCTTTGAGCTCTGTGACTTCCAATGTTCTCACTGACTGGATTTTATGGTCTAGTAACTCCTGAACGGTCAAGTATACAAGCTACAAAAACAGTATGAAAATTATTTGAAACAACCTTTCTTTGTGCCCTCACAGACTTCCAAAGAAATGAGGCAGGCTCCGTGATTGCGGGCTCATTAAAAGATCTGTCTGCCCGCTTCACTCTCCACACTTAACTGCGGCAATAAATCTCTGCCAAGGAATCAAGCTCATGGGTTGCTGACCTTACATCTCACTTTTCAAAATGTCTGCCAGAGTAAGATATAAGTATTTAACAATCTATTTGAGGTACAACTATATTGTTTCCTTTATAAGGAAAAAGAATTCCTTCAAATATATGAATGCCAACTCTGCAAATCCTTTTTTAAAAAAGTATGGCATATGCATATCACCAAACTGAGGAACTGTGATCAAATGATGAGGACAGAGGCTGTCTGTGTTTAAACAACTCTCCTGCAAGTCGGGAGACAGGGGCTATGGGCAAGCCACTTAGAGCCCTACGTCCCAGGACCTCACCCACACCAGAGGCAGTGATGGCTACGTCACATCTACCTCCAAGGCTGCCATGAGGATCAAGTCAACTGCAGGGACCAGCACTTTGCAACCTGTAATGCACAACAAAAATAAAGGGGACGATTGTGCTCTGCAAATGACACCAAGTGATCTTTTCATTTTCCACTCTGATTCAAAGATTTTAATATGTAGCCATCTTGGCCACTGAGGCCATGTGACCACCCTCCATTTACTATGAGGGGTCAGTGCAATTCCCCTAACCCACTGTCGAAAATATAGAAGTCAGCCAAGGAGAAAACATACGCGGCAAAATCTTGGACATTTTTCTTTTTAATATTTTTTTCTGATACATCTCCTTGGGCAAGGGAAACAAAAGAAAAAATAAACAAATCAGACCACACCAAACTAAAAGGTGCTAGCACAGCAAAGGAAACCATCAACAAAATGAAAAGACAACCCACTGAACGGGAGAATATATTCACCAATGACACATCTGATACGGGGTTAAAATCCAAAATTTATAAAGAACTCACACAACTCAACACCAAAAAAACAAACAACCTAACTGAAAAATGGCAAAGGACCTGAAAAGACACTTCTCTAAAGAGGACATACAGATGACCCATAGACATATGAAAAGATTCTTTTTAAAAAAGATTTTATTTATTTAATTTTAGAGAGAGGGGAAGGGAAGGAGAAAGAGAGGGAGAGAAATATCAATGTATGGTCTCCTCTTGCACATCCCCTCTTAGGGACCTGGCCTGCAAAAACAGGCATGTGCCCTGATTGGGAATCAAACCAGTGACCCTTTGGTTCACAGCTGGCACTCAATCCACTGAGCAACACCAACCAGGGCTGAAAAGACTCTTAATGTCACTAATCATCAGAGAATGGCAAAACAAAACCACAAGGAGGTTATCACCTCACACCTCTCAGAATCACTGTCATCAATACATTCACAAACAATAACTGCTGGAGAGGATGTGGAGAAAACAGAATCCCTGTGCACTGTTGGTGGGAATGCAGACTGGCACAGCCACTGTGGAGAACAGTATGGAGGTTCCTCAGAAAATTAAACACGGAACTGCCTTATGACCCAGCAATTTCACTTCTGGATGTTTATCCAAAGAAACACAAAACACTGATTTGAAAGAACACATGCACCCCTGTGATC
Organism: Tonatia bakeri; assembly: GCA_004024845.1. Classification (NCBI taxonomy): domain Eukaryota; kingdom Metazoa; phylum Chordata; class Mammalia; order Chiroptera; family Phyllostomidae; genus Tonatia; species Tonatia bakeri. The sequence continues at coordinate 77,965 of PVIA01005697.1, forward strand.
ACTGCAGCATTGTTCACAACAGCCAAGCTGTGGGAGCAGCCCCAGTGCTCACCAATAGACGAGTGGATAAAAAAGCTGTGGCACACATATACAGTGGAATATTACTCCACCACAAAAATAGAATTAAATTACCATTTACGATAGCGCGGGTCAACCTAGAGGGTTTGTGCTAAGTGAAATAAGTCATCAGAGAAAGACAAATACCAAATGATTTCACTTATATGTGAAATCTAAAGAACAAGATAAACAAACAAACAAACCAGAAACTGACTCACAGACACAGAGAACAGACTGATGGTTGCCAGAGGGGAGGGGGCTTGGGGGAGTGGGTGGCAGTTACAAAACGGCCATGGTCACGTGAAGCACAGCACAGGAAACACAGTCAATAACAGTCTGATAACTGGGGGGGCCAGCGGGCACTGGAAATATCAGGGGGGTCACTTTGTGAAGTACAAGATTGTCCAACCACTGTGCTGTGCACCTGAGACCAATACAAAGTAATATTAAATACAAACTGTAATTGAAAAACATTTTTAATGAAAAATGTGAAGAATATAGAAGTCAGACTATCAAAGTTTTAAGAATTATGAAATCTGTCTAAATAGAATATATAGTTAAAAATGGATGGCAAAAGAAATGAGCAAGCATTATAAAACAAAGTCAACTTTTAAAAGAGCTAAATTATACGCACAAAATTCTCAAAAACTATGTAAGTGTGTATCTTTATATATGTTTATGTGCAAATTTGAAGTACACTATTACCCATTTTAAGGCATTTTTAGTCTAATCAAATAATTTAAAATCTACCTAGCCTGAGTCAGATACACAGAAAAATCATAATGACTTACATAATCTCCTTGTTAGCCCATTTACTCCCCCTAAATTTATCACAGAGATGTACTGTCAGTGGGGCGTACATTTTCCCAGCTTACAGAATCACAGAACCATAGGTTTTATCTCTGTCTTGCCGTTACTAAGGTACGGGGCGCTCCTCCGGTGTGCACACGTCAGCACTACACCCGTTTGCTCAGACTGCATGCCACCGTCCTGCCGTGCCCACTGTTTTGAAAAGGTTCTAGCTGCCTACCTAGAGTCAGTCCTTGACCTCTAGCTACACCAGGACCCACTGCTGGTCACCGCCTCTGGTGTCCCCTGCCAGCCTGCCCTCCGTGGCTGCCAATGCCCATCCGCGCCCTGGCGGCACCCAGGGCCCAACTGCTCTCCCCTGCTCATCTCTCTCCGCTCCGCCTCTGAGCAATGCAGGCTCCACCTGCCGAGCTCTCCCGCCTGCCTCCCCCAGTGTCAAACACCACCGTACAGACTTCGAAATCTCTAAATTGTTGTTTAAGGTCTCCCACTAGTTATATATTTAATTGTTTTGTTTCCTTTTTAATTTTAGATTCTTAAAGGCACGAATTTATTATGCTGCTATCTTTGTAGTCACATTTAATATTACCATGTTACTTTCATACCCAAAGTTACGAGAGTGGGTAGAAACACCACTCTGCGTGTAGCCTTCCCACACTACAGAAAGCCCTATTTCCTAAGCAAGTATCTCCACCCCTCCCCTCCCTTTATTGAGATACAATGGACACATAACATTGTATAGTATTCCAGTGTACGAAGTGTTGATTTAATATATTTCTATGTTGCAAAATGATTAGCACCATAGCATTAGCTGCTACCTCCATCCTGTCACATAGTTACAATTTCTTTTTTGTGACAAAAACAGTCAACAGTCAAGTACACAATACAGTATCAGTTAATAGGTGTTGGAAAACTTAATACATTATTAAGAGTTCACCAACAGCAGCATATTGCTTGAGTAACTGGCTCCAAAAATTCTCTAAAGGACAATCTTAGACCACTGATGTTGGCCATGTGTGTTTTCATACAATGTAGAGATAAAGTAAATAAAAATAACAGTGAGTTTGCTAATTCTCAGTTGTTAACATTAAGTTAAAATATTAAAAGTAGATTCTCTCAAGAAAAGAAATTACATTCTTCTATGTTTTTACATGTCACGGCTTATCTAAACCTTAGATTCAAAGAAATGTGCCTAAGAAGAGATTAGCTGCAAACTTCAAAGCTAATAACAGGCACTTTAGCAAGAACATAATTAGATGGTGATTTCCTTGATATTACTTACTCAAAACATACTCTAGAGATGATTCAGGGCTTAAAACATGAAAGGATATAAAGTCAATGGATCATTTCAAGAAACACAAAACAAGTTGCAACAGTCAACACGTATTTCTCAGAAATGACTCTATATGATAATAAGCCAGAAAAAAAAGGACCTTGCAAAAATTTTAATGCTAGAAAACCATAAAGAGAATAAACATTTGGAAATAGTTAAATCTTTAACATATGTAACAAAGAATATATATTCTAAATATATAAAGATAGCTACGTATAAAACAGAGGGAAACCCTTAAAAAATGAACAGAGATACAAATAGACAATCCACCAAAGAAGAAATAAAAACTGCCAATATATTTGCAAACATGTCCAAATGCACCAGTAACCAAAAATGTAAATTAAAGCAACAGTACAATTTTGAACTATCAGATTGGCAACGTTTTCTTTATGATAGCTCTATTGGCACAGATGCAGCACTCGGGGTACTGTCAGTACAATTGTAAATTAAACATCGTCTTTGGAGGATAAGCTGGCAACAGAGCCAAGCGTTACACAGATACTCTGACTTAGCAAATTCCACGTGGGAATTTATCTAAGAAAATAACGCAACATCCCTGCATGGACAAGGACGCTCAGTGCATCATGATTCATAGTAACAAAAGCACTAAACATAACAACAAATTAACAACCAGAGGACTGACTCAACAGACACACACTCCTACAGTAGCATACTATTTTAAATGGTGGGGTTGGCATATACTTTAACATAGGAATTTGCTCGTAACGTATTGTTAAATGAAAGAGCAGGCTATAAAATATGTGCAGAATATAATCCTGGTTTTGTAGAAAAACAAAGGAGGAAAGGGAAGAGAGGAAGGGGGGAAAGGATGTCTGTGTGTTGAGGTGGGAGTCTGAGTATGGGAGGAGCACGTAACCAGAAGAAATGTCACGCAGGACGGCCAAGGGCTAACTACAGTTGTATTGTAGCTCACCCTTCTAAGAAGTAACATTATGGGTGATTTTTCCTTTCTTTATATTTCCTGGGTTGCCTGCATTCTATTTTTTAAAAGTCATTTTCACTATGAAAATAAATTTAAGTTGTAACCAAGTCTTCATAATTATAATTAAAGAAATCTTTCAATACATTTAATTTTGAAATTTCTAAAAAGAAATATTTAAACAAATTCTCCTTTATCTTTAGAAGCAGTAATTTATCACTGGCTGGTATGGCTCAGTGGATTGAGTCCCAGCCTGTGAACCTAAGGGTCTCTGGTTCGATTCCCAGTCAGGGCACATGCCTGTGTTGCAGGTGAGGTCCCCAGTTGGCAGGGTGTGTGAGAGGCAACCCCACATTGATGTTTCGCTCCCTCTCTGCCTCTCTCCCCCTCTGTCTAAAAATAAATAAATAAAATCTTTTTTTTAAAGAAGCAGTAATCTATTATTTCTAGTTGGACACAGGAGAATACTTTGTCTTCACAAAGTGTGTTTCTAGTTATGAAAAAAAAAAAAACACACTAAGACTTCTTGCATGTCTCCAGAGACCATTTGAAAATGCTCTCTAGTACTTCCAGTGGGAGAGGTATCTCAGTGGAGGCATGACCTGAAACATCAGACTACTGCACTGGTCAATGGGGCACCTGACGCTGGTTGACCAAAAAGGAAATAAAGAAAACTTCAGAACAATTCATTAATTAAATGAACTGGGCTGGATAACAATCACATTAGCGAATATAATGCCCGAAGAAAGACTGCTGAGATATTCTAACTTCAGGAATCAAATACAAACTAAGTTGATATCAAGCTCAACAGCTGGAAAGATGAAGTAATAAATCCTCTGTGTTCTCCAAATTCACCTTCTCTCATTTCTCCCAAGTTAAAGAAGGAAAAGGCTATACTAGCAGAATGATAAAGCAAGTTAAATGAAGTCCCACCATTTCAGATAGACATTGTGAATTATTCTAAAAAGAAACAAATAGTTTCCTACTTCTTAATATACCCAAGAGGTGAAATGGCATTTTTTCTGCGTCTAAGATTACACATGTGGTTTCAATAAATATTTTAATTTTTGTTTCTTGGTCGTCATTTTTTGTCGATCATGTCTAACAACCCAGGTCAAACTCACTTTAAAAAGATAGTTGGACACTTTCCATAGGACCTTTTTCCTCACCATTGTGGGATTTCCCTAGAAATTTACTATGCCTATTTCTTCTAAAACCATAGACAATTAGAACTGTGGTGAAAATTTTCACTTTCTTAAAGAATAAATGGCCCTGGTCAGTACTGCTCAGTTGCCTGGATGTTATCCCTGCAAACAGAAAGGCTGTGGGTTCAATTCCCAGTCATGGCACATGCCCAAGTTGGGGGTTTGGTCCCCGGTTCAGGCATGTACAAAAGGCAACCAATCAATGTTTCTCTCCTTTTTCTTCTCTTTCCCCTCTCCTCTCTCTAAAATCAAAAAGCATGTCCTGAAGTGAGGATAAAAAGAAAGAACAGATGTATCTAAATAACACATAAATCACTTTGCTCTTCTCTAAAACTGCCCTGCCCAATAAAGCAATCAGTAGCCACATGTGGCTATTGAGCAACTAAAATATGACTAGTCCGTATCACACTGGATTTCAAAACTTAGTGTACATACACATATAATGTTTCACTGATAATTTTATATTGGTTACATATTAAAACAATGTTTTACTGGGGTATATTGAGTTAAATATAATTTTATCTTTTTCTTTTTGCCTTTTTTTGCAATCCTCACCCGGGAACATGGTCACTGACTTTAGAGAGACAGGAAGAGGGGCCAGAGAGAGAGAAACGTCATGTGAGAGACAAACACCGACCAGCTGCCTCCCACACGCACCCTGACTGGGGGCCAAACCCACAACCTAGGCCTGTGCCCCGACCAGAAGTCACACTCGCAGCCGCTTGGGGCATGGGATGGCGCTCCAACCAACTAAGCCACCCAGCCAGGGCGCTTTTCACCTTTTTAAAGTTCACATTATATTTCTCTGCATAGTGCTAGTCTAGAATCTAGTTCATCATGTCAGCATTCTTATTACCATTTCTCTAACTCTGCAGATAGTGGGTCTTCACCAGTGGCATTTTGCAGGAGGTTTGTTCTCTCCACCACACTCTGCAAAATGCCTGATGCTAATTACTCACTGTCCCCCCAAAACAACTCTGTGTTTACTGGAAGCCCCCACGCTGCTTTAACCCGAGCACTCTGCGCTCCCTGCGAACAGTGACCTTCCCCGGATGTTTCACCCTCAGTGCCATCATATACACTTTAGCAACAGGGAGAGGCTCTAGGCTGCACCCAGTGGTGGAAGATGTTCATTTTCAGCTTGGGGCTGAAACTCACTTCCTATGAGACAGACACATAGAAGTGCCCTAGCAATCCCCCAGCAAAACTCAGGAATTCCCTTAATTTTCCCAGTGTACTAGCATGAAATTTTAACCATTTTACATCTGACCGGAAGTAGGCTACTGCACCAGTTAGGATTGCCTTCACAAAAGAAACCAGAACCAGACAACCTGTTTGACAATAACCAAGGTTAGTTTGTTTTTCTTACTTAAGAAATAGGTCAGAGGTAAGCAGACAAGTGGTTTCAAGATGGCATCACTGCCCTATCCTTTGGCACGACCCTTGTGGTCTCAGAATGCCACCCGAAGGTTCAGGCAATATTCCTATGCTCCAACCAAGAAGAGAAAGGATGTAGGGTAAAAAGCATATGTCAGCCCAGTCTTTCTGTTTCTCTTTTTATCAGAACATGTCTGCTTCCATCTCATTGGCCAGAATTGGTTCACATGACCATCCCTAAATATAAAGGAATCTAGCACAGTATTTTTAACTAGGCCCATGGTTGTCCCAGAGTTTTATCAGTAAGAAAAAAGGATAGGCAATTGACAATGTCTACCATGACTATATTTTTATTTTAAAAATACTATAATTCTTTTAGAGAGACAGAAAAATACCTACAAAGATTAAAATTACAGAAAAATCCAGCAATAATCTACAGTCTTTTTTTTTTTTTTTTTTAGATTTTTATTTATTTTTTTAGAGAGGGAAGGAAGGGAGAAAGAGAGAGAAACATCAATGTGCGGTTGCTGGGGGCCGTGGCCTGCAACCCAGGCATGTGCCCTGGCTGGGAATCGAACCTGAGATGCTTTGGTTCTCAGCCCGCGCTCAATCCAATGAGCTACGCCAGCCAGGTAATCTACAGTCTTAATGTAGAGCACAAAATTGGGAGAATAGAAGATTTGAGAATGTAACAGCTATTATGTGAATCATTTCATTTTACTGAACTTCTACTTGTTTGAATAGTTCTTATATTAAGTTTCAGCACCATCTTTGCTGACAGTAAAATTTTAATGAACACACTAAAAAACTTTCTAAGAGCACAATTCAGATCACATCTAACAGATGCTCAGAAAACTTCATCCAGCCTGCCACAAACTGCTATTAAATACGGCCCATTCTGCTTTTATGATTTTACTTTCCTCTGTTCCTTTCCCATCCACCTGGCTAAAAGGAGACCCTTTATCCCAGATGGATTTTGTCCCAAATCATCTGCGAAACTCCAAATTCCTGTCAACAATCTGACCTAATAACAAATTCAACATTCCACTCTAACATTTATCTGAAGTGTTGTTGTTACTGGGCACCATCTCTTTTTTTTTTTCATGTTATAAATAGAAATGGTTTAATTAAAATACAGAATGATGCCAATATCAATGAATTCTTATTTAGGAAATATTCTCCAGAGCAAGCACTATCTATGCAGTCAAATTGCTTGATCAATTTTTTATGCAACACAATTTCTAACTTTTTCAATTTTTGTTTTTCTTTTTTTTTTATTTTATGCATGGATCAAAAAACCATGGTACATTTACACGATGGAACTAAACAGCAGAGAGAAAGAAGGAGCCCCTACCCTTCATGACAGCATGGATGGAGCTGGAGCGCATTGTGCTAAGTGAAATAAGCCAGGCGGTGAAAGACAAACACTATATGATCACATCTATAAGTGGAACCTAATGAATATAACAAACAAGCAAGCAAAATATAACCAGAGACACTGAAATTAAGAACAAACTGACAGTAACTAGAGGAGAGAGGGGAGGGGGTAGTGGGGGGAAGGGTTTGCAGGAACAACTATAAAGGACACACGGACAAAACCAAGAGGGGGTGGAATCAGGGAAGTGGGGATGGCCTGGGGGGGGGTCGTGGGGGGAAATGCCGACAACTGTACTTGAACAACAATAGGCACCACTGTCTTTATCCTCTTCTCAATCTCAATCACCACTACTAAAACAGCTTTTTTAATTAAAAAATAAACATACAAACACAGCTTTTAATACTTCACAAGTGTCAAGGTCCACGTGATGCCGAGTTGAGGGCCGAGAAGCCGTGCTGGCTGTGGTTGCTGGGCCGCTGGGGATGGGGAGGGGGGCACTCACTGAGTGACTTGCTCCCAGACAACAGCCCCACAGAAAGCCTGCTTCCAATTCTTGTAGCAGTAAAATTCAAGTGCTAAAATGTCACGTATCTTTGTGTCATCAGCATAAAGTCAAAACTTTATCTGATTAGCCCATAATTGCCACTTATCTTGCTTACTGGCCCCTAAAATGGCCCAAGCTTTCTCGTGAGGGCCCTTTTCCACAGAGTGTCTCCCTCCTGTAACACCCACCCCCGTCCTCACAACACGAAGGCCTACTCATTCCCCAGGATTCAACTCAGATTTCACGTTTTCTACAAAGCCTTTCTGGAGCCCTATAGGTGGAATGACTATAGGAAGGATCACAGCAGCACTATAATCATTCTCCAATTTGAACAAATACAACATTTTCTTCACACAACTCTCAGGCCGCTTGTTTTATTTGGCCTTATCATTTTTGTCTATTAGTTCTATCTTCTACCACTTGACCAAAAGCTTGATTTTATACCCCATCTTTCAAAGACAGTCTTATACATATTAAATACACAAAAATTTGTTTGCATTCAATAAAATCTGTATTTTTTTCTATTTGACAGAACAGTTAAAATTAATCTTGCAACATTATTGACCACCATGGTTTTTAAAATCTGGTCATGAATTATGACCCTCAAAATAATAATTAGCCCATTGCTTTTCACTTGGAGGTCCAGAGGAAACTAGTACAATGGTCTGAAGGGATATCCTACAGCTTTCTGAGCAGGGAAGAAAGATTACCTATAAGTGTCTACACAAAGCACTCATTTCACTATGCAGTCCATTGCCCTCCCCCCATAAATTTAACAGTAGAATCCAGTAACACAGAGTTTCTTGAGCTCCTGCAGAGAATCAATAGATTCCTAAGCCAAAAATTAAAACACAGGATTTTTGTGTCATTTGCAGGTTAGCTCCCATTTAAAATGCATATTTAAGTGGCAAGCAGTCTTAGAATAACTGGGACTGTCTTTGAAAATTAAAGCTATGTATTTAAACATGTACATCTGTGTTTGATTCCAATATGAGATTAATTTTTTTCTAGAATCATCTCAAAGACAAGCTAATGATTTGTTGCTGATCAGTATACATATAGAAAACAGTGGGGAAAGATTTTTTGGCTTAAGTATACAAAATGTAAATACTCTATAATTTTTTGACCTATAAAAAGAGCAATTACTCTTGGTTCAAACTAATATTGTTTAAAATCTAGTATTTGACATTGTTTTTAAATTATATTCTAGAACTTTTTGAGATATATATATATGTACATTACTTAAAGCAGTGAAAAATGTTTTGGGCGTTAACACAAGTCACAAACTGGGAGAAAATATTAGCAAAACACATATCTGATAAATGGACTTCCATTCAAAGTATTCACAGAACCCTTAAAATTTAACAGTAAGAAAACAAACAATCCAATCTTAAAATGGGAAAAGATCTGAACAGATAACTTCAATAAATAAAATACATGGATGGCAAATAAGCATATGAAAAGACACTCAACATCACATGTCATTAGGAAACTACAAATTAAAGCAAAATACCACTATATGACTGTTAGAATGGCCAAAGTCCAGAACACTGACACCCAGGGCAGGCAAGGGCGCAGAGCCACAGGGACTCCCGCTCCCTTGTGGCCGGAATACAATGGTACAGACGCTTTAGAAGACAGTTTGGCAATTTCTTACAAAGCTACACATAGGACCCAACAATTGCACTCCTAGGTATTTACCCAAGTAAGCTGAAAATTTATGTCCACACAAAAACCTGCACCCATGTGTTTTTAGTAGCTTTATTCGTAATTGCCAAAACTTGGAAGCAACCAAGATGTACATTAGTAGATGAATGTAGTACATCCATACAATGGAATATTCTTCATCAATAAAAAGAAAGGAGCCATTAAGATGCATAAACACAAGAATAAATCTTATATATATATTGCTAAGTGAAAGAAGCCAATCTAAAATTCTACATACTGCATTATCCCCACTGGAATAATAATACATTCTGCAAACTATGAAGATGGTAAAAATAAAACATTCTGGAAAATTATAAAGACAGTAAAACATCAGTGGTCATCAGAGATTCATGCGGAGTGAGAGAGGATGAACAGGTGGAGCACAGGTGATTCTTAGGGCGACAGATCTGTTACTCTGTGTGACACTGGAATGGTGAGCACATGTCATGTATTTGTCTAAATCACAGAACATACAACACAAAGAGTAAATGCTAGTGTAAACCATAGACTTTAGTTAATAATAATGTATCCATATTGGTGCATCAACTGTAAGAAATATTGCTCCACACTAAAGTAAGATGTTAATAAGAGGAGAAATTGTGGATCAGTGGTTACCAAGGGTTGCGGGATTAGGAGAAGGAATGAAGAGATGGAAGACAGAATATTTAAAGAATGAAATTATTCTGTGATACTGTAATGGTAAAAATGTGGTATTATGAATTTGTTAAAATCTACATAACTGTACAACACAAAGAATGCACCCTAATGTAAAATATGGACATTAATTCATAATAATGTATCAATATTGGTTCATTAGTTGCACCAATATTAATACAAGATGTTCATAATAGGAAAACTGTAAGTAGGTATACAAGAGCTCTATGCTTCATATGCAATTTTTCTATAAACCTAAAACTGTTCTAAAAAATAAAGTGTATTAAAAATTTTAATTTATCAGGGAGTACATTTCTTTATTAAATCTACTGTGTATTCCAGTTAAAAACTGTTCAATATAAAAAGTTCAAGTAATAAGAGCTTAACACTTTAAAGTTAGAAGAGGCAGTAAGAAAGTCAGATAAAGAGTTGAAAAAAATCCATCTACTGGGAAAAAATAATAGTGATGTAATCTCTCAAATGTAGGTACTGTGTGATTATATTTCTTTTTCCTTCTTCTGTCCTATAATTCAAAGGCTGAAATGATATTCCAGAAAAGCTGCATAACAAATTTTCTGTGGCTTATTTGAAAATACTGGTGTTCTCACAAGAGGGATGATACAAAGCTTTAGAAAATCTACAGGGAAAAAAATGAGGGGAAAATAAGTGTAAGTGCCAGGATTTCATGCAGAGATCAAGGAAGGTCTAACTCCAAGAATTTCCACTTTCATTATACGCTCATTTCTGTGAGTTCTAATTGGTTCCATTGCAAATCTTCCTTTGCCAAACTCTCAAAAGCCTCTTTTATTTCTTTAAATATATTTAACAGACTTACTTACATTCTGAAATAAGACTATTCTAAACTGCAGTCTGTGTGGAATGGATTCTATAGTGTGTTTTTTTTCTATTAACTATTGCTTATAGTGGCTTATTTCCTTACGTGCTAGAGGGGAGGGGTGGACTTCTATTGTGAATTCATGGTCCTCAAACTTTGTGGAAATTCTTTAAGGTCTAGATTTAAATTGTGTTCTCCAGAGAGATTTCCCTTTCCTTCTACCAGCAGTCAGGGGTACAACCAATCTTAAACCACTTTCAACTAAGTATTCAACTTGGGGGTTTTTTCAGGTCCTACAAGTAGTATGAACTCAAACCCAAAACCTATCCTCATGCAGGCTTGTAGTTAGAAGTTCTCCTGGGAGACTTTTGTTTTCCATTCCATCCACAACCAAAGCAGATACAAACAGATACAGACAGATAAAGATATAGATATGTAGATGTAAATGTCCACCCCTCCCTCTTCAGAGCAGGTTTTTCCTGGCTCATCCACTGAGGTTTTAACCATTTGGTGCACCAGCTCTATGTGAGAATTCTGATTTGGTCTCCTCATCCTCAGGCTGTGTCATGAGCACCCTACACGTGATCTGTTAAAACCCAGGCTTTAGGCAACTGAAGATCAATGAATACCTTGAGGACAAACGCTGCCTCCAGAGGCCACTTACCCCTACTGATTCACGCTATCTTGTAATCCCTGTCCTCTAAAAAATTCCCTTACTTTTCTGCCTATTCGGCCATCTTTAAAACATACATATTATCCATCATATTTATGCTTGCTCTACTAAGAGAAGTTTCTCTAAACATCTGGTCAGCCATACAGCTAGTAGAAGAACTCAGAGAACTGGCACAGGGGCTGGCTCCGAGGGTATGTGTTCTCCTATTTCTAAGTGCTTTATATAATTCATAGTCCCAGTCAGTATTTTTCATTTTGTTTCAGCTTTCTCCAATTTCCTTCCACGCCCATGGAAACGCCACACTGGCCCCAATCCCACAAAACAAATCTGGTTTCAGTCCCAGCCTCGCAGGGATCGCTTTGACCTCCCAACTTCACGTCTGCTAAGTTTTATGTTTCTAGTGCATTTCTGCTTTAAATAATAATACACACTGCTTTATTATTATACTGTGTCTTAAATTTTCTATATGGCTGGAGCCAAAGTAAGAATAAATTTAGGTCAATACATGATCAGTACATGGCCTTCACCAGAAATCAAGATTAAACTACTGCATTTTTTATAGGATTTTCATGTAGAATTACATAGGCAATTTTTTTCACATATCTTACATGTTTTCTCCTAAAATACTAATATAAAAGTTAGGATGTCAGCCTTGATGAGTGTGGCTCAATTGGTTGGACATACCTTGAGGACAAACGCTGCCTCCAGAGGCCACTTACCCCTACTGGTTCAACAAGGTCACTGGTTAGATTCCAGGTCAGGACACAAGCCTCAGTTACAGATTTGGTCCCTGGCTGGGGCACAAACAAAAGGAACTGATTGATGTTTCTCTCCTGTTGGGGACCACCCTGCCTGGTCTCAGGAAGCTGTGACCCCCTGTGACTTAGGCTGAGTGAGAGACCTCCGGATCGGGAGCCACTAAGGAGACAAAACTTATTCCCCTGGCATGAACGCTACCTGTTCTGTGCCTGGCCTTTAAATGCTAGATCAGTTACCAATGATGGGTAAGACTCCTTAATGAAGGATCGACCTAAGACAGGTGCTGACCACGTAAAGGCCTCTGGGATGAGACTCACGGGGCTGTGGAAATGAAGGGGCTGTGGAAAGGAAGGGGGGATCGGCATCTACCCCTGCCCCCTCTGAGTCTGAGTCTTTGTACTCAGATGTGAGAAATCCAAGTCTCCTGGTTGCCTCTGTCTCCAGCCCTTCTCACGGCCTAGCAAACAGCCTAAAGGGGCAGCTCAGACCGGAGACGGCGGACCCCCAGGGTAATCAGGCCTGGGACAAAGAATATGCAAGATCCTGTGAGATCTGTTTGCTGGAGGATGTTATTAACTTGGAATTTGAAGGCACAGTCAGGAAACCTTTGAAACCTGTAGTCTTTTCATATGATAAAACTCCAATCTCTGCCCGGAATCACAACAGAAACTCTGTTAGCATCCTTGTAAGATACGTGTTCCCTTTGATCCCTTCTGCCAGACTGTCAATCCACAAACTGTGTCTACTTTCTCAATAAAAACCCACTGGGACAAAGGAAGGGGCTCTTCCCCCTAGGGGGGGTTAGCCCGGAGTGGCTCAAAGAGAGTGGAGAGTGGGTGCTCCGTCCTTGACTTCCACTCAGAAAACTGTTTTCTGTGCATGATTATTTCTCGTGATTTAACAAGTAATTTACTAGGTTTTTACGCGTGTCCATAGCCGGCCGGGAGAGCTGGGTTCTGCATGCTTCAGGTTTTTATGCGTGTCCATAGCCAGCCGGAAGAGTTGGGTTCTGCACACTACAGTTTAAGCGTGTCCATAGCCGGCTGGGAGAAAGAGCCAGCTTCTGCACGCTTCAGTCAGACAGCCGGGTGTTTAAGTAAGGTTTGAAAATCACTACACTCTCCCTCTCATTCTCCCTCCCTTCCCCTCTCAGAAGGAAGAAAGAAAGGAGGAAAGAGGGAAGAAGGGAAGGATGGAAGGGAGGGAGGGAGGGAGGGAGGGAGGGAGGGAGGCAGGCAGAGAGGGAAAAGAAAGAGGTGGATAAAAGACTTAAATATAAACTGTGACACCATTAAAGTCCTAGAGGAGAACATAGGCAGGAAAATCTCAGATATTTCACGCAGAAACTTTTTTACTGACATGTCCCCTAGAGCAAGGGACATAAAGGAAAGAATAAACAAATGGGACCTCATCAAAATAAAAAGCTCTGCACAGCTAAAGAAAACAGTATCAAAATAAAAAGAGAACCAACTGTATGGGAAAACATACTTGCCAATGATACCTCAGACAAGGGTTTAATCTCCAAAATATATAAAGAACTTACAGGATTCCACTCTAAGAAGACAAGCAACCCAATTAAAAAATGGGCAAAGGACTTGAACAGACACTTCTCCAAGGAGGACACACAGAAGATGCAAAGACACATGAAACGATGTTCAATGTCGCTAGCTATTAGAGAGATGCAAATTAAAACCACAATGAGGTACCACTTCACACCAGTCAGAATGGCCATCATAAGCAAAACAACAAACAACAAGTGTTGGAGAGGGTGTAGAGAGAAGGGAACCCTAATGCACTGTTGGTGGGACTGCAGACTGGTACAACCACTGTGGAAAACAGTATGGAACTTCCTCAGAAAACTAAAAATGGATCTGCCTTTTGACCCAGCAATTCCACTGCTGGGACTATATCCTAAGAACCCTGAAACAACAATACAAAAGAACCTGTGCACCCCAATGTTCACAGCAGCACAATTTACAATAGCTAAGTGCTGGAAGCAACCTAGGTGCCCATCAGTAAATGAATGGATCAAAAAACTATGGTACATTTACACAATGGAATTCTATGCAGCAGAAAGAAAGAAGGCGCTCCTACCCTTTGCAACAGCATGGATGGAACTGGAAAGCATTATGCTAAGCAAAATAAGCCAGGCAGTGAAAGACAAATACCATATGACCTCACCTTTAACAGGAACCTAAACAACAAAACAAAGAAACAAACAAAATATAGTCAAAGACACTGAAATAGAGAACAGGCTGACAGTGACCAGAGGGGAGAGAAGAGGGAATTTCAGGGGAGAATGGGAAGGGTTTACAGGAACAAGTATAAAGGACACATGAACAAAAACTAGGGGGAGGGAAGTAATGGGAGGGAAGTGGGGAGGGATGGGTGGGTGGGCTGGAATGGGAGTAAAAGGCAGAAAACTGTACTTGAACAATGATTAAAATAAAATTTTTAAAAAAAAGAGGAAGGTGGCAGTAAGTAGGTGGGAGCTGAGCCCACTTATTCATGGACACCTAGCCAATCTTCCCAAGAACAAAGTGAACAGCCAACAGAATTCCAGCTGATATGAAATTTGGAAGCCAAAGTTGCAGAGGACATTTGAAAACAGATGGTAAGGAGATTTTGTGGGCTGATGGGAGGTCCCCAGGCCCTGCCCCAGAGCACAGGCTGCTGCAGCAGCTTTGGAAGAGAGCAAGATCTGTGATTCTGACTTTGCAGCTCCCTCCCCTCCCAAAGCTGGGAGTTCGAGTTTGCAGACCCATGCCAGGAGAGAACTGTACACTTAAAGTCACTGGGGGGATAGACTCAGTAAGAAACACACAGCTAGCTGAGTATTCTGGCTGGGTCTATGGTCGCTGGCTGGGACAGTACCAGAGAAACTGGGGAGCCAGATGACACCTAGAGATGGGAGAAGAGAAGGGCCGTGACTGTCCGTGACCCAGATAGTCTCTGGACTGGTCTGAGAGTTGGTCTGTGGGGAAAGCAGGGCATTTGACAGGAACAGCTTGCCACAAACAAGGGGAATCTGCTAAAAAAAAAATAAAAAATTTAAAAAAAGGCTCTCAGCCCCGAAAGAGGACCTCTCACGCTAAGCAGCTGCACCAGTGAAGAGGGAGAAGAGGGAAGAGGAGGGGTGCAATTTGCTCCCATGCAGAGCACCTCATGGACTGATCAAAGGGTGGTACCAGGGGCTCGGAGAGGAAGCAGTGCCCAGAGAGACTTAAATCAATAGGGGAACTTAACCGCCTGGAAGGGACTTTTCGTGTACGCAGGCCAAGGCCAACAAAGAGGGAGAAGGAGGGATGCTATTTGCTCCCACTCAGTGCACCTCACAGAGTAATCAAAGGGTTACGCAACCAGGTGGATTAGAGGAGCCAGCCTGGTGCATGTACAATAGACAGTGTGAGCTGCACAATGCTCTGAGGGCATGGACCTGAAACTGGGCACCTGTGAATATCGTTGCCCAGACCAACCCCCCATCCTTGCAGAAACACAGGGAAGGGAAAAAACAAACAAAAAAACAAAAAAATAAAATTGAGTCCAGTCCCCACCCCCCCTGCAGCATCCAGGAAAACAGCAAAACCTGCTTGGCAGATTTAAAGTCAGCAGATTTTTTTTTTCTTTTTTTCCCCCAAGTGTAAGACAAAAAGATCTGGAGCTGTGAGAAGACCAAAGACAAATCCACAAAGAAGTCAGAAGGCTAACATCAACAGCTGAAACAAATCTCACTTCTCTATCCTTCAGAACTTGCATTTTACTTTTTTTATTTTTTATTATTTTTTCAGACGAAAATTTTTTATTTTTATTTTTTTATTTCTCTTCTTTCTATTTAGCTTTTTTTGGTTTTGTTTGTTCATTTGATTTCATTGTTTAATTGGCTTTCTTTACTCTCCCCTGCATATTGCATTTCAATTTTTCTTCTTTCACTTCACTCATATTCTAGTAACACACTATTCTTGATATTTTATTTTCTATTCATTTTATTTAGATTATATGTTTTTAATCATATTATTGTCATTTCAAATCCCACACACCACCCTACCCTGGTCTTAATCCATTTTGCCATCTTTCTGATATTAAGTACTACTGTGCTTAACATTGTACTCTCATATACTATGTCAAGTTTCTATCCCTTACTCTCACTATATCTCACCATCTAACCTCAAATAAGTACTCTGATTTCTAAAGTCAGCTCATGTTGTTCTTCCCTTCTAATAAGAGTCTTAATTCTTTTTCACCTTTTACAAAACGTGGCTATTGGGTAAAATATCACAGTTATTGCTGTACTTCCCCAAAGGAACTCCTATCTGTTCTCTACTTGTTAGTATTCTAAATCCCATAGAAAACTCTCCAGCTGTCTACCCCATTTCACCTTCGTCCAGCCCCTGATCACATACAAGACAAGGTGTGAGTACCAGTAAACCTTCTGGAGGGGAGAACACACCAACAAAGGAGCTACAAACAGGTAAAGACCAAGTACAACAGGAGAGCCAATACAAACAGAATAAAGGGCAATCCTAGAGCATCCAGACAAGGAGATCAAAGAGACCACACTACTGTGTCCCACAGAACTCCTATCCAGAAGTCCACCCTATGAAATTAGCTGGAAAAGCAGAGCATCAGGAATTGCAGAAACAAACAAAAGGAGTCACCTAAAATTGGGAGACAAAAAAAGAACCCACAATTGAAATGAATGGAAGACTCCCTAGTAAAAGAGCTAATGAAATGGAGAAAAGCAAACTATCAGATGTAGAATTCAAAAGAATGATAGATGATAAGGATGCTCAAGGAACTCACACACAACTACAAGGTATGAGTGGGAATTACAACACTATGAAAAAGGAAATAGAAACTATAAACAAGAACCAGGAAGAATTTAAGAATACAATTTCTAAAATAAAAAAACACACTAGAAGGAATTACACACAGGCTGGATGAAGCAGAGGACCGAATTGGTGAGCTGGAAGACAAGGTAGAAAGAAACACCCATGTAGAGCAGCTGCTTGAAAAAAGACTCAAAAAACATGAAGAGAGCTTAAGGAAACTGCAAGACAAAATGAAACACAACATTATTCAAAGTTTTAAAGACAAAAAAAGAATTTTAAAAGCAGTAAGGGAGGAACAAGAAAGTAACATACAAGGGAACTCCGATAAGGCTAAAAGCTGATTTCTCAACAGAAACCCTATAAGCCAGAAGGCAATGGCAAGAAACATCCCAAGTAATGAAAAGCAAAGGCCTGAAACCAAAACTACTGTACCCAGCAACGCTCTCAATTAAAATAGAAAGCGAAATAAGGAATTTTGCAGACAAAAGTAGGTTGAAAGAATACACCTCCACCAAACCAGTACTGCAAGATATGCTAAAGAGACTGCTTTAAGAAGAAGGGAAATAGTGAGAGAGAGAGGAACACAGGTACAAAGGGGGGAAAATGAATAAGTACCTATCAATAATAACCTTAAATGTAAATGGATCAAATGATCCAATCAAAAGGCATAGGGTGGCTGAGTGGATAAGAAATCATGACCCACACATGTGATGCCTACAAGAGATACACCTCAGAACAAAACACCTACAAAGACTGAAAGTAAAGGACTGGAAGAAAACATTCCAAGCAACTTGGCAGGAAAAAAAAAAAAAGCTGGTGTAGCAATACCTATATCAGAGAAAATTAGGCTTCAAAACAAAGACCATTAAAAAAAAAACCACAGAAGGACACTTCATAATACTCAAGGGAAGAATTTATCAAGAATACATAAACACCATAAACGTATATGCTCCCAACATAGAAGCACCCAAATATGTAAGAAAAATCTTGGAGGACTTCAAGAAATATATTGACAACAACACACTTAGACTAGGGGTTATTAACACCCCACTGCCAAAAATGGATATGTCTTCCAAACAAAATGTCAACAAAGATATTGCGGCATTGCACAATGCCCTAGATCAAATGGACTTAACTTATGTATACAGAACCTTGATCCCAAAGAAGCAAAATACACATTCTTTTCAAATGCATATGGAACATTTTCAAAGATAGACCACATGATAGGATACAAAACAAGCCTCAACAAATTCAAGAAAATTGAAATCCTATCAAGAATTTTCTTGGACAAGGGCCTGAAACTAGAAACCAATCTCAAGGAAGAAACTCAAGACCACTCAAGTTCATGAAGATTGAATAGCATGCTATTAAACAATGAATGGGTTAAGAATGAGACCAAGGAAGAAATCAAAAAGGTTCTGGAAACAAATGAAAATGAATACACAATAGCCCAAAACTTATGGGACACAGCAAAAGCAGTCCTGAGAGGGAAGTTCACAAAGATACAGGCCTACCTAAAAAAGATAGAAACATTTCAAATAAATAACCTAAACCTACATCTACAAGAACTGGAAGAACAACAACAAACAAAGCCCAGAGTGAGTAGAAAAAAGAAAATAACCAAGATCAGAGCAGAATTAAATGACATGGATACTAAAAGAACAATTCTAAGAATCAGTAAATCCAGAAGTGGGTTTTTTGAAAAGATAAACAAAATGGACAAGCCTTTAAGCAGACTCAGCAAGAAAAAAAGAGAGAGGACCCAAATAAACAAAATCAGAAGTGAAAGAGGAGAGATTACAAATTATACCATAGAAATAAAAAGGATTGTAAGAAATTACTATGAAGAACTATATGCCAAGAAATTTGAAAACCTGGGTGAAATGGGCAAATCTCTACAAAAATAAAACCTTCCAAAACTGAATGAAGAACTAGAAAGCCTAAACAGACTGATAACAGATAGTGAAATCAAAGCAATAATCAAAAAACTCCCAGCACACAAAAGCCCTGGACCAAACAGTTTTACAGGAGAATTCTACAAAACACTGAAGGAAGAGGTAGCCCCTATCCTTCTCAGACTATTCTAAAAAATCCAAGTAGAGGGAAGATTCCCAGACTCTTTTTATGAAGTGAGTATCATCCTAATCCAAAAACCAGATAAAGATATAACAAAGAAAGAAAACTACAGGCCAATATTGCTGATGAACATAGACACTAAAATCCTAACAAAATATTGGCAAACTGCATCCAGCAATACATCAAAAAGATCATACACTATGATCCAGTAGGATTTATCCCAGGGATGCAAGGATGATACAATATTCATAAATCAATAAATGTAAATCAATAAACAAAAGGAAAGACAAAAATCACATGAACATAGCAGTAGATGCAGAAAAAGCATTTGACAAGATACAGCACCTATTTATGATAAAAAACACTTGGCAAAGTGGGAATGGAGGGAGCATTCCTCAACATAATAAAGACCACATATGAGAGACCTACAACCAACATCATACTCAATGGGCAAAAACTAAAAGCTTTCCCCCTAAGATCAGGATCAAGACAAGGATGTCCACTTTCACCACTTCTATTCAACATAGTATTGGAAGTCCTAGCCACAGTGATCAAACAAGGAAAAGAAATAAAAGGCATCCAAATTGGAAAGGAGGAAGTAAAGTGGTCACTGTTTGCAGATGATATCATAGTGTACATTGAAAACCCTACAGATTCCACCAAAAAAACTACTTGATTTAACAAATGAATTTGGCAAGCCAGCAGGATAGAGTCAATATTCAGAAATCAAAAGCATTTTTCTATACCAGCAACAAAATATCAGAATCAGAAACCAGGGGGAAAAAATCCCATTTGCTATAGCAACAAGAAAAATAAAGTACCTAGGAATAAACCTAACCAAGGAGGCAAAAGACTCAGAAAACTATACAACATTAAATAAAGAAATTAAGGAAGACATAAATAACTGGCAGCATATACTGTGTTCATGGATTGAAAGAATTAACATCATTAAAATCTCCATACTACCCAAAGCAATTTACAGGTTCAACATAATCCCTATTAAAATACCAGTGACATATTTCACAGACATAGAACAAGTATTTCAAAAATTTATATGGAACCATAAATGACCCTGAATAGCCTCAGCAATTTTGAGAAAGAACAAAGTAGGAGGGATGACAATATCTGATATCAAACTATATTACAAGCCCACTGTAATCAAAACAATCTGGTACTGCCCTGGCTGGTGTAGCTCAGTGGATTGAGCACGGGCTGTGAACCAGGCATCGCAGGTTCGATTCCCAGTCAGGGCACATGCCTAGGTTGCAGGCCATGTCCCCCAGCAACCGCACATTGATGTGTGTGTCTCTCTCTCTCTCTCTCTCTCTCTCTCTCTCTCTCTCTCTCCCCCCCCTTCCCTCTCTAAAAAATAAATAAATAAAATCTAAAAACAAAGCAAAAAACAATCTGGTACTAACATAAGAACAAACACATAGATCAATGTAGCAGAATAGAGCCCAGAAATAAACCCAAGTCTCTATGATTAATCAATTTTTTACGAAGTGGGCAGAAGCATAACATGGCCTATCAACAAAAATGGCTTGGAGAGATCTGGACAACTACATGCAAAAAAAATGAAATTCGACCATCAACTTACACCATACACAAAAAATAAATTCAAGGTGGATAAAATATTTAAATATAAGTCACAACACCATCAAAGTCCTAAAGGAGGACACAGGCAGGAAAATCTCAGATATTCCATGTAGCAATATTTTCAATGATATGTCTCCTAGAGCAAAGGACATAAAAGAAAGAATAAACAAATGGGACTTCATCAAAATAAAAAGCTTCTGCATGGCTAAAGAAAACATCAGCAAAATGAAAAGGGAACCAACCATGTGGGAAAACATATTTGCAAATGATACCTCAGACAAGGGTTTGATCTCCAAAATTTATAAAGAACTCACATGACTCCACTCCAGGAAGATAAACAACCCAATTAAAAAACGGGCAAAGGACTTGAACAGACAATTCTCCAAGGAGGACACACAGAGGGCTCAGAGACATATGAAAGGATGTGCAGCATCACTAGCCACCAGAGATGCAAATTAAAATCACAATGAGATATCACTTCACGCTGGTTAAAATGGACATCATAAACAAAACAACAAACAGTAAGTGCTGGCGAGGTTGTAGAGAAAACAGAACCCTAGTGCACTGCTGGTGGGAATACAGACTGGTATAGCCACTGTGGAAAACAGTATGGAATTTATTCAGAAAGCTAAAAATGGTACTGCCTTTTGACCCAGCAATTCCACTACTGGGATTATACCCAAAGAACCCTGAAACACCAATCCAAAAGAACCTATGCCCCCCAATATTCATAGCAGCACAATTTACAATAGCCACGTGCTGGAAGCAACCTAAATGTCCATCAGTAAATAACTGGATCAAAACGGTGATCCATTTACACAATGGAACTAGGCAGGAAAAAGAAAGAATGACCCCCCACCCTTCGCAAAACATGAATGGATCTGGAGAGCATTATGCTAAGTGAAATAAGCCAGGCAGTGAAAGACAAATACCACATGATCTCACCTATAAGTGGAACCTGATCAAGAAAACAAGCAAGCACACAAGCGAAATATAAACAAAGACATTGAAATAAAGAACAGACTGATAGTAACCAGAGGGGAGGCGGGAGGGGGATAATGAGGTAAAGAAAGAGTAGGGTCATCAAGGAACATGTATAAAGGACCCATGGACAATGCCAAAGGGCAGTAGGATGAGGGTGGGGGAAGGGGTAGGGGAGGGTGAAAAAAAGAGACAATTGTACTTGAAAAACAATAAAAAATAATTTTAAAAAAGAAACTGCAAAGAATAAAAAATAAAATAATAAATAAATAATTTCATTAAAATAAAAATAAAAGCTATTTTTTGTGTATGGTATAAGTAACACATTGTCAGTGAACAATGGTGTCATGTTAATCATACAGGATGTTAAGAACAAGAATTTGATAACCTCCGAGCCCAATAAACCAGAGGTGGAGGCCTCTAGTTCCCTATAATCTGCATAAGCCAAAGAACCAAGGAAGAACCTTGTGATAATGAGACATCACTATGTAAGAGGAACACAGGTCTAGGAGACATAAGATGAAGGCAAAGAAGGGAGAGGACAACTACATGCAGATGGCAGAGATCCAGGAGGCTGGGTGCCCAGAACCATAGCTTCAGTGTCAGAGAGTCAGGAATGGTCCTTCACTCAGTGCTCCTCAAAGCCGGTGCCAGTCCTTGAACAGCTTACCAGTCTGCTATGAGGTAAGGAGCCATGCCAGAATGTATAACAACCATGTCAACAGGCAACAGGAAGTAAAGAATGTACAGATTTACATTCTGGTGAAAGTTCCTTACCCCCACCAGCAACATACAGTTCTCTGCCCATCTCTGTTGAGATCACTGCTTTAGATCATCCTGCTTTGGCCAGAGGTAGCCTTAGCTAGTAACCAGAAGATCTAGGATCTGAAATTTTGTTAAAAACTGGCAATGGCTGGTCAAAAAGATAATGAAGGGTAAAGGCTACATGTAAATACTAATGACGCTTCCACTGGGGAAAAAATCATTCAAGAATTTAATATACTAAAAATAACCTTAGGTGTTAGAGAACAAATTAAATGGGATGTTAACGGGGTTAACATGTTAACCGCATGTTAACATCCAAGTAATAAGCTTGAGTTCAACCACTAAAACAGTCATAATTTTTATTTATGCACTCTAATTTTGTATCAATAAATGCTACACTGGTTAAATGTACTTTATATTTACATATATCATATTATAACTTTCATAATATTTATTTTGCTTTATACAGTTATACTTAATTATATCATTCAATGGGATATTGTTTGCTTATTTCTTGAAGCGTGTACATGCACTTGTTCCATATACCCACATCTGTGACACGCAGCCTCAACCAACTTTGAAAACTAATTCAGAAAGCAAAAGGTGAGTTATGTTAGGATCTAACTAGCTTTATTATCTATACCTAGAGCCTCTGTTCAATAATAAAGCTTAAGGAAAAATAAGAAATATTATACAGCAAAGTTGCCATCAAAATTTTCATTTTCAGATAACTTTCTTGATATGTTGCATCATTCAGAACAGCACAATTTCTACGGCTTTTATAACAATATCAAGTCTGCATTATCTTAATATATGTGAAGTCATAATCCAGAAGAAAACATCCTTAATGCTTTTTAAAATGTTTTATTGAATAGAAAGAATAAAAATATATTTATAACTCTTTTTGTTCCCAAATAAATTTGAAACTAAAAATACAAGTATATTAATGTATTTTATATATAGTCTAAAAATTTATAGTTGAAACAAAATAATTTAATGAAAAACATCCAGTTAACATCTTATTCCCAAAGCACTCACTACAGTTGACTGTGTTTTCAACTTATCTTACACTATATTCAAATATTATATGTAGCCAGTAACTTTTAAAAGATTTTGGCCTCATTTATTCATTCCAGAAAAATTTCTAAACACCAGCCATGTACCATAACTGCTACAAGCTGTTTCTCAACCATTAAATGATAATATTCAGTTACAAGTTTTGTCAAGATTTCTATATTAAATTATATTAGTGCTTCTGAAAATTTTATGATCTACTTGTTTCAAAAAGTATTTCTTAGCCTATGTTAATAAGAACAAATTTTTAAGGTTTAATTGTTAATGTACAAATCCCACTCTCAAAATTTCACAACCAAATATTTTGCATCATTATTGTACATACCTGCCACCACCTACAGAAGAAAAACAAAGGTTGTGCACTCTACAGAAATGCCAAGTTTTTGCATCAATGGTATTTTATCCATCTTCCTAAAAACTATTACGAATGAAAAAAAAAGATTAAATAATTTCTACAGTTCTGAATAATAACACCAGAGAGAGAGTATAACTACTTTTCCAACTCAGGTCTAAGTTAATAGGCAAATACTAAACCATACTAGTTAGTCTTCCAGTTTAACCACAAACATGTCAGGTTTATTTGAAGTTCTGTTGAATTTGGAAAAGATGTATAAAGAGTTGGTAACAGCTTAATGTTTTTAGGAAAAAGCCCACATTTATTGGTAGTCTCAAATCTTGGCTAAAAATTAACTGAACTACACAGCTATAATTGAAAAAGATTGGACTTAATGAAAAATTCACAGGATGAAGTGTCAAAAGAATTGGGGATTGGCCCAAGTCTACCATAATCCATGGAAATGGCCTGTGTGACCTCTAAGGCCCCTTCAGCTCTCACATTCTATAATTCCAATTCTATGGCATGTTTAGTAATTGAAGATAGACCCTCCATCCATTCACTGAGCAGAAGAAACCCTCCAATGTTCTGATTGGGGTCCATGTATTCTCATACTAGGTTAAATGGCAAGAGCATGTCGAAATAAGAATCAGAACAGAAGGACTTACCATCTTTTGTGAACCACATTCTTACTCACAATGCCCAGCAACACGGCTTAGAGTGCTAAACATTTTTATGCTTTAATGACAATGCAGTTCACCAAACAGGGCCAAGCTCACTGGTTTCCAGGAAACAGAAAAGGGAAAGAATGTAGAAAGAAATAGTAGAGACTTCAAATGATGAAAAAAATGAATAAAGTTCAAACTGAGAATCAAAAAGAGACACAATAAAGACCTAAAAAAGTATGGTCAGTGTATTTAGAATGCTTGGAACCGTGGAGAGCTTTTCCTAACAATACTAACAAAACATCTCTGAGAATATTTTATCACTAAAGGAGTCAATGAGATGAAAACAGATTGATGGTTCTTTCTTGGAAAACGGGAGACTAAAATTGAATTCTTTTCATTTGTGAAAGCTAGAATTATTACACAACTTCATTAAAGGCCTTTTTTTAATCTAATCTGAGAAGCTGAAGATGTTCTTTAATTTTTTTTAATTTCCCTTAGTCTTATTATCACAATGGAACATTCAATATCTCAGAAAAATTAGACCAAATATGAATTATTGTTACTATTTAAATTAGTCAATAAGTACATCATTAGACTAAAGGGTTAAAATGTATATCAATAAAATAATTAAGCGATAAAACTGCCTCAATTATGACTCCCCTTTCCTTAGAAATAAAGGCAATTTAACAGAAAGTAGAAGATAATAAGGCTATTAAGACATTATATTTCCCTTCAGATTGTTACCAGTATATATATTAAATAATTATAGTTGATACTTAAAACCTATCTAGAATTTTTATTTTTGTTTTATATTACCCATTTCCAACTAAAAGTTACTGAGAAATCCATATACTGTTGTCTTTATTATTCTTCCGAAGCATTAAATGGGTTAGGATTGTATAAATTGCTTTGGCATTCTATCTGAGAGTACTTAAATTGTTTCCTACTTTGTTTGGTTTGGTTTTCCTTGGGTATTATTTCTTTAGAAATATTCCAAAAAGTATAATTATTTGGGTCAAAAATATAAATAATGGTATAGCTATAACAATTAAGCAATTGCTTTCCATGGGAAAAATAACCTGTTTGTTTGTTTGTTTGTTTTAATAGAAAGAAGGGAGAAAATGAGGAAGAGAAACATCAGTGTGTGGTTGCCTCTCATGTGTCCCCTACTGGGGACCTGGCCCACAACCCAAGCATGTGCCCTGACCAGGAATCGAACCTACAACCCTTTGGTTTGCAGACTGGCACTCAAGCCACTGAGCCACACCAGCCAGGACTAAAATAACCAATTTTAAAAGCTATCAACAATGTTCAAATATTGCTGTCCCCACCTCCACCCCACTCTCACTAACATATATCGCATTTATCATTATTGATCAATGTATACAGTGCCTAAAGGTTGTCTGCATACATACTGTAATCACTGGTGAACCTGAACATCATTCATTGTGATGACTCACTCTGTTTTTTCTAAACGCATAAAGGCCACTTTATTTAGAGGTAACAGAGTGATCTTTTGTATGCATCAATGTTTTTCATATCTGTAAACATTAATTTGGCTTACAAATGCAACACATTATGAAAAATTGGAATATAGAGAAAAAAAATGTGAGAAATTTCTAAATCACCCATAATTCAACTTACTTTTCCCTTTAAATAGTGTATGTTATAAAAAGTGAATTTCCTTTTTCCACTCTCCATCCATCCTATCCTCACTAAAAACAATCACCATTAAGCATTTGATAAATACTGTTCCAGAAATTTTCTATGATTTTTTTAATGGAATCATACTGATCCTGGTCTTATACAACAGGCTTTTTTTCCTTAATACTGTATCACAGGCATCTTTCCAAGACATACAGATCTACTTCATTCTTTTTATAGCAGTGTGGTATTCTAACATGTGGATACATAATAAGTTATAAAAGCAGGTCAAAGAAGTGCAAAGGGGTCCCAGCTGATATCTGAGGTATACACATTACAGTTGTTTCTTTTTCTTTCATTTTGGTTATGGTCTCACAGGTACCACCAATTACTGTCTCCTTGATCTTCCACTGCAATCACTGAGCCTACCCTCACCTCTGCCTCAACTTATGACCCGTTTCTCCATGTTTGGTGTGCAGGAGGGCTGTCGGACAACACCCCCAGCCTTGACTGGCTCCATTTCATCACAGTTACGGTTTCCGGCCTCAGCTGGGCTGTCCTCATCGTTCACCACTGCCTTTTTTTTTCCATCTTCACAGAATCTTTCCAGTCCTTTCCCCCTGCTTCAAGACCCCATCTCTACTCTGCCTTCTCATCCTGACCCTGTGGCTGGATCTCTAACTTACAGAGTAAACAGAGAACGTGAACCGACCTCTATCACCTTGTCTCCATGTCTACCTCCATTTTTCCTAGGCCCATCCTTCCCTTCTTCTATCCTGAGTCAGAAAAAAGGCATCTTGATTTTTCTCCAAGGCTTACCACTGCAATTTCACCCTCTGTACTACTTTCTCCCCTTCCTTATCATAGAAACAAGCTTATGTAAATGCCAAGTTAGTAATGTTAACAATAACAATAGCAATGTTAATGATAAACATTTATATAGCACTTAAAATGTGCCAGACCCTTTTCAAAGCACTTCACATGTGTTAAGTGATTTAAACTGCAAAAGAGCCTATGAGGTAAGTATTAATTATAACCATGCTCATTCTACAGATAAAGGGACTGAACCACAGAGACCAGGAGACCTGACCAAGGTCACACAGCTAGTAAGTACAGAGTTGACATCCAAACCCAAGCAGTCTGGCCTCAGCATCTGGATCTTAAACTTAACCTCTTTCTCCCATTTATAGAAGCTTATGTACAGGACTATAATCTAGGGTAGCAATATTGTATAAAGCAGAGTGGGCTTAGAAGACTGAATGGGCAGAGAAGCCATTAGAGCACCCAAAACAATAGAAAGCAACTCCCTGAGCTAAATGGGAAACTCAGGGATTAGAGGTATCGGAGACCACTGTATGGCAAGTGACTGAGAGGTTACCTGTGAGGTTTGTTTTGTGTTGTCTATTCTATGAGTATGTGCATTTCCATTCTCTTCTGATTCTACCTTCTCAAATGATCTCCATATAAGTAGCTACCCTGACAGAGGAACTCCTCCCCATGAATTAACTAGGCAAGAGGTGAGTGGCTCGGCACAAAGCCTCCCCTGGTGTGTGAAAAGGACCTCAAAGCACAGCACCTCCACATACCTGCCATATATAAACTGCCTCCTGGAGCTGGAGAAACTGACCTAAACCATTCAAACATCCTTTTGATACTTCAACCCTCTGTACAGCTATGCAGAAAGTGTCACTCCAGTCTAACTGGAAAACCTTCCCCAAGGTAGACTGTTCCCACTGAGATAATTCCAACTTCCTTAATATTTGTCTGAAATCTGTCTCTTTATGGCCTCTCAATCACCATATTTTTTTCCTGCACTATAAAAAAATAAAAAGTAATACTTCAAAAGTATTAATTAAAATAATAGGACTTTAAATCTCTTTGGGAAGTGATTATGTGTGATTTTTCTACCACACCATCCTACTCCTTCTTCCCCACAAAACACACACACTTTTCTTTGCCAGTCTAAATACAGTCAGTCCCATTAACAATCCTTCATATGACCTGTTGTTAAATCTCATCCTCGTACTTGTCACTCTACTATGCACATATGATCCACTATGTTTACCTCCCCCTTAATGTGTAGCACAGCAGCTACATTACATTGCTGACTTATACTGAGCAAATTCTAAAGATTTGCTTCTAGCAGCCTGGCTCATCCTGCTACTTATGCAGCTGCGATGAAGGACTTCCCACAGGGCCCCTGCATGCTTACTGCATTTCACACTACAGCTGCGAGCCCTGACTTCACTTCATCGTGCCTACTTCCCCAGCTCCTACTCACTAGACTCACTGATAACGACAATGCCACCACCACCACCTTCAGACTAAATCAAATCCCACTTCCTCAACCAATCTTAACCAAGGCGAATGTGCATCTGAAGCCTCAGCCCACCATCTGAAACACAGAATTAAGACACTTTTTCAGCCTTTACTGACAAATCATGTCTAGGACCAATGTGATTCCAAGAGTACCCCCATACATGGCTCCTGCAATGCTCCTTAGCTCACTCTTTCCTTCTCCCATCTCTAGGACTGAACACGGATTTGATCCTTTTTTTAAGGATATTTTATTGATTATGCTATTACAGTTGTCCCATTTTCTTCTCCCATTTATCCCCCTCCACCTTGCACAACCACTTATTCCAGCATTCCCCCTCTCTTAGTTCATGTCCATGGGCTGAACATGCAAGTTCTTTGGCTTCTCCATTTCCTATACTATTCTTAACTTCCCCGTCTATTTTCTGCCTACCAATTATGCTTCTTATTCCCTGTACCTTTTTCTTCCCCCTACCCCCTCCCCGTTGATAACACTCTATGTGATCTCCATTTCTGTGATTCTGTTCCTGTTCTAGTTGTTTGCTTAGTTTGTTTTTGTTTTTGTTTTTAGGCTCAGTTGTTGATAGCTGTAAGTTTGCTGTCATTTTACTGTTCATAGTTTTTATTTTCTTTTCCTTAGGTAAGTCTCTTTAACATTTCCTTAGGTTAGTCTCTTGGTGATGATGAACTACTTTAACTTGACCTTGTCTGGGAAGCACTTTATATGCCCTTCCATTCTAAATGACAGCTTTGCTGGAGAGAGGAATCTTGGAGGTAGGTCCTTGCTTTTCATCACTTGGAATACTTCTTTCCAGCCCCTTCTAACCTGTAAGGTTTCCTTTGAGAAATCAGCTGATAGCCTTACCCTTTGTAGGTAACTCCTTTTCTCTTGCTGCTTTTAAGATTCTCTCCTTATTTTAATCTTGGGTAATGTAATTATGAGGTACCCTGGTATGTTCCTTTTTGGATCAACTTCTTTGGGACTCTCTCAGCTTCCTGGACTTGCATGTCTATTTCCTTCACCAGATTGGGGAAGTTTTCCTTCATTATTTGTTCAAATAAGTTTTCGATTTCTTGCTTTTCCTCTTCTCCTTCTGGCAATACTATGATTCGGATGTTGGAATGTTTGAAGTTGTCCCACAGGCTCCTAAGCCTCTCCTCATTTTTTTGAATTCTTGTTTCTTTATTCTGTTCCAGTCGAATGTTTATTTCTTCCTTTTGTTCCAAATTATTGATTCGAGTCCAGATTTTCTTCCCTTCACTGTTGGTTCCCTGTGTATTTTCCTTCACTTCATTTTGTATAGACTTCAATTCTTCCTTTATTTTGCAGCCATATTTAATCATTTCTGTGGGCATCTTGATCACTACTGTTTTGAACTCTGCATCTGATAGATTGGTTATCTCCTTGTCGCTTAGTTTTTTTTCTGGAGTTTTGATCTGTTCTTTCATTTGGGCCATATTTCTTTATCTCAGTGCACCTGTTACGCTGTAAGGGGCAGGGCTTTAGGATTCACCAGGGCAGGGCAACCCATTTCACTGCACTGTGTTGTGGCACTGTCTATGGGGGAGGGGTCAGAAAGGGAACACTGCTGCTTGCTGGGCCCTTGGCCCTCACCCTGCTTTCAATCACTTCCCTCACTTCCCACAAGCAGACTGTGCCCTTTCAGATGCTCCCCTGGTGCTGATTCCTGGGTGGGTAGGCTTGCGTATGTCTAGGATCCCATGGGCCCCTCCAATGGACCATCCTGTGAGACTAAGAGTTTCTCCTGCTGCTGCAACCCCCACAGATTTTTACAGCCAGAGGTTTTGAGGCTTTAGTTTCCCATGCTGGAACCCTGGGTTGCATGGCCTGTCTCAGTCCCCAGTTGTTCTTCCCAGCTTACCTATACATGAATGTGGGATCACCCCATCCACCAACTGCTATCTTGCCATGTGTCTTCTCCACCCTGGCTTCCCGTCTCCACCCCTCCTTCCAGTCTGGATGAATGTGTTTGCTTTAACTCCTTGGTTGTCAGTCTTCCATACAGTTTGATTTTCTGGCAGTTCTGGTTGTTTTTTGTTTTGAAATTGGTTGTTATCCTTCTTTTGGATTTTCAAGGAAGTGAAGCATATCTATCTACACCTCCATCTTGGCCGAAAGCCTGGATTTGACCCTTAAATCACCAACTCAATGGCCACAGATTACTTCTTTTACTCAAATTAGTGATTTAAAACAATGTTCTGTTGCCATACAGGGAATAAGACAACACTGTAAAACTAGCCATTTCCAGAAGCTATCATTCAGAAAACATAGTCTTTTTCCTATAGATAGCAGGATAACTTTATATTTACATATTTATATTTATATATTAAAAAGACAATTTTACATTATCAAAAAAAGTGTTACTAAACTTCAAAAGTAACTTTCAAAAGAATATTTAGGCCAATTAATACTAAATATTTAGGGGTTCCGGCCAAGATAGAGGCATAGGCAGTCGCATTGTGCTTCCTCGTGCAACCAAAACTAAAGACAACAAAAATTGAGAAACAATAAACAACCAGAACAGAGAGAAATTAATTGAACAGAAGTCGGGCTCCAGTACATCCAGACCGGTAAGGAGCGGCGGAGTGGGAGGCCTGCAGAGAGGGGTTGAGGGGTCGCAGCAGGAAGAAATGCTGGCTGGCAGGCACAGACAGCAGCGGACGGACCAGTGGCGGACCCTGGGCGTGGGAGGTGACTAGTAGACCCAGTGAGGGACGCAAGGCAGCTAGCTGTCCACAGCCACACATTTGCGCACAAACTAAGCAAAAACGGGCACTGAAAATGGGCAGCACCACCGCGTTTCAAAGCTTAAGAGCCCCGTCTGGGAACTGAGGCCGGGAGACTCTCTCAGCTTCACAGGAGATTTCTCGGGGAGGCCCACAGAGTCCAAGAAAGTGCACAAGCCCACCGCCTGGGAGCCAGCACAGGAAGGGCCCAATTTGTTTGTGGGAGGCAGTGGAGGGGACAGAAGTCCTAGAGAGAGCGGAGCAGGCGCCATTGTTCCCTCTCAGACCCCGCCCCCACATACAACGTCACAACCCAGCAACTGGGGTGCCCCGCCCTGGTGAACACCTAAGGCTCCGCCGCCCTTATGAAACAGCCGCAACCAAACCAAAGGAAAATAAAAAAGATGGCTCAAACAGATTTGAAAGCCCCAGAACCAATTTTTTTAAGTGACCAAGAGATAGCCAAATTACCAGATGCACAGTTCAAAGCACTGGTGATCAGGAAGCTCACAGAATTGGTTGACTTTGGACATAAATTAGATGAACAAATGCAGGCTATGATAAGAGAAATGAAGGAAAACACACAGGGAACCAATAGTGAGGGGAAGAAAACTGGGACTCAAATCAATGGAGTGGACCAGAAGGAAGAAAGGAACAACCAAACAGAAAAGAATGAAGAAACAAGAATTCAAAAAACTGAGGAGAGGCTTAGGGACCTCCAGGATATCTTTAAATGTTCCAACATCCGAATTATAGGGGTACCAGAAGGGGAAGAGGAAGAGCAACAAATTGAGAACTTATTTAAACAGATAATAGAGGAGAACTTCCCCAATCTGGCAAGGGAAATAGACTTTCAGGAAGTCCAGGAAGCTCAGAGAGTCCCAAAGAGGTTAGACCCAAGGAGGAACACACCAAGGCACATCATAATTACATTAGCCAAGGTAAAAATGAAGGAGAGAATCC